>CM042537.1:23039208-23174208 GCA_023630585.1 Cranoglanis bouderius
TGTTTTTCCAAATGCTAAGAAACTTTCATTACAATTAAAGCTTACAAATAATGATAATGTTATATAATGTTAAAATGAATCATTTGAACCATATGACTTCCGTTAATACAAACAAAACATGGTTTGACCTGTGTTGAGTATGGTAGTTCCGCTTTCTGACGATTAACAATGGTGAGGATTAGCGCGATGATGGTCATGCATGTTATAGCTACCACTGCAACACCTAGTAGCACAGGTTTTAAGTGTAGCCTCATATCTCTGTACAAACACACACACAAGCATCCTGTCAAACCTGGGGCCAATTCAAGAAGAAACATAGAACAATAAATGACATACAGTTTGTGTTAAAAATGATTAAATTCCATGGCTTTTAAAGTACTCTGTCAAAACTTCTGTGTCTATATGCAGTGTTTTGTCCTTTTAAATATTTGATCATCAGCTGTAACATACAAACAAACTTGGACTCCACAATGAGTCAGCTATGAGTTAACTATTAATCCTGAGTACAAGAGAACTATGCTAGTAAAATGCTGATAGGAATGTTGAACAGCATGCCAGTGACAGACCATAGAGAAAATAAATATTTTCTTACCTTATGTAAGCCTTGTGTCTTCCCTATGTATATTCCCAATATACTGTTCACACCTTCACTTCGCAAACATCTTCTGGCAACTGAACGAATGCTTCCTCTTTCCCAGATTGCTTCCAACTAATCACACAAACACACGGACACACATACACACCCTGCTGGATGCGTCAGGGTAGGAGTATTATCCCCATTAGCTCCTGTAATGTATTCACTTCATGCATGAATTATTACTTTAATAAAGCAGAATAGTTCTATTCTGAATAATGTAAATTAAAAAAAAAACAAAAAACTATTTTTACCATGTTAAATCTAAAAACTTTTTAATATCTTATTGATATTGAACTGCCCACACTGCTTGTAAAAAAAAAAATAATAATAATAATAATTTTTTTTTAAAAAGCTTGATGGATTTTACATGTAACAGTTATATAAACTAATTACTACATACTACTGTATATACCAGTTATGTATCATCTTAGTTGTAATAATACTGTAATAATACTGTAATAATACTAAAGTTATCAGGAAAATGGAATAATAATGCAGAATTTTAAATAGCCAATATCTAACTGATAACTGATTATTTCATATACTGCATGTATTCACAGATCAGAGAAATTTTCAAATTCTTGTACTGAACAAAACAATCAGGCATGTTGCACAATAATCTCATATGTCCTGTCAATCAGCTCACCTCAGAATCCCAATTAACATTCCACAAAAGGTTTCCTCTTACTTGTGCACCTTTGACACAACGAAAACGGTAATCTCATCCTGTCATGCTCAATTATGAATTACCGCTGAAAATAGGGAATGGTGCGAAACGTATCGTACATCAGATTAAATTTCCCACATGAATACACTAATCAGCCATCTAAATGGTGTTCTGAATCATGCAATTATTATTCTCACAGAACACACATGGAAACACACACAGACATTCTTGAAAGCTTTATCTTAGACATAATCCTAGCACACACAATAAATACTAATACATCTCCTAGAAAGGTTTGTTGAAGTCATTATAAATATTCTAATTAACAAACAACACATGCTGTACAACATTACATTAGCATACCTTTACACATAATGATTGGTAACAGGTACTCCAGGTAACTGGACTCCAGTGTTCCAGTCAGTTCAGCCGTGAGTTTGACCTGCTCTCCAAAGCCTAAGTCTGTGCTAATTTAAGGTGAGTTGATCTTGAACATGAGCAACCCAACTGTTTAATCAAAAGATATTTTAGAGAACCTTGGGAATTGCTAAAGACTTAAAAGTGTTATGAAAAGATTTCAAAAGATAAATTATTGCAATTTATTTACAAGGACCTCAGCACTGTTGCTGTTTTTATCAGTGAGCATTTGGAAAAGATTACGACAAGGACTTCCTAGAATCATTAAACAAGTGATAAAAACATTAGTATGACAGGTAAAATCTGCAGACATTTCTTACATGTTATGAGTGTGTTCATTAAAGAATAAACAAAAATTTTAGAAATAAAATCTGCTCTTCATAAAACACTGCTGAAGGAATCAAATTTGATCAAGTCAACCTGAACCTTAGGATGGACAAATTATAAAATGACATGTGAAGGCCAATGTATGGTAACCCATACTTGGAATTTGTCCTCTGCATTTAACCCATCCAAGTTAGTGCACACACATTAGGAGTTGTGAACACACACACTACAAACTGCAAACACACCTGGAGCAGTGGGCAGCCCCCAGGGAGCAATTAATGGCCTTGCGCAAGTGCCCAACAGTGGCAGCTTGGCGGTGCTGGGATTTGAACTCATGACCTTCTGATCAGTAGCCCTACTTCTGAACCACTGAGCTACCACTGCCCCTTTTAAACTATAAATGTCTTAGTTAGCCCAGTGGGCAAGTAAAATCCTCAGTGTTCCACTCTGGCCCATGACTTGGTTGCCTGCAAACCTATAATTGAGTATGCTAAACAGTGGTAGCTAACATAATATGATAACATATTTTGAAATAGTTTGCTGGTGAAGTGTATGGACACACTTTTTTAACAAACAAGTATAGCATAGCAAAAGGTCAATAAGTCCTTGTCCAGTATTTTAGCTCTGAGGTGAGGTGTTTTGTCCTCTTTATTTTCCCTTTCACTGCAAGGTGACTGTTACATATAGCAGGAGAATTATATGACAGTTTTGTGTTGTACTTTTTGTTCATGCCTGCATTTTCCTGATTCTGAAAAGATGCACAATAATTAATCTATCTTGTAAAAACTGTTCTACCAACAGCCTGATCATGTCTTTGCCAATGTGTGTAGTGCAGCATGCGGTGGGTTTCAGAAGCATGTGCTACAGATACAGCATCAGAGTGTGTCGCACCTCCATGAAATGCATTAACTTTAAACATACTTACCAAACAAAGACTTTGGTCAATAAGGAGTATGGTACATGTCTGCCAGGTCAGTATAAATAAAGACCCGATAGCCCAGACACAAAATCTGCTTGTCTTGAGCTGCTGATTCTTTCAACCCAGACTTTAGGTAAACCTGCATTCTTTATTAGAGAACCCAAAAATGTTGTGCAGACTTGAATGGGATACAACAGCTGAAGACAGTGGTGGGCATGGCTGTATGCAGGGTTTAAAAAATACTAAGGTCCAAAAACTAAGTTTGCTAGCGGGATTGGAGGCGAAAAATATTGATTTTCCTGATCGACATATGTGCATTTTAAGATGTTGGATAATAATAGCTTCAAAACCATGTCAAAGCTGAGCTTTAATTGATGCAGTCTTTTCATTTTCGTGTCAGTAAAGAAAGTAAACACAGGGTAAATTGATATTTATTTGCAAATGTTACCAGCCTCTGCTAGTATAATCTTGCAATGAAAATAAAAATATATAGTGGCACCTCATCATTTTAACATGCATTTTAACCCTACACAAACTGATATGAAAGAAAAACATATCATATCAGTCCATCATTGGATGGATGGAATTAATATTAGCTGGCAGCTAGCTAGTCAATTCACTCATGATGGACAGCCACTGTATAATGAAGCATGACCGAGCACAGGAGCTATTTACATTTACAGCATTTGGCAGATGCCCTTATCCAGAGCAACTTACATTTATCTCATTTATACATCTGAGCAGTTGAGGGTTAAGGGCCTTGCTCAGGGGCCCAACAGTGGCAGCTTGGCAGTGCTGGGGTTTGAACTCATGATCTTCTGACCAGTAACCCAATGTCTTAACCACTGTCCATTTGTCATCACTGCCATCATGCATCAATGTATCAATGCATCAGTGCTATGATGCAATGAACTACAAGCAGACGAGTAGTAAAATTACATTTCATCAGATTAAGGTGCCTGCCCTGCCCAGTTTGTTGACATAGTCCAGCACAGTGGAGCGCAAAGATCGCCCCCCAGCCGATTTCATTGGTCAACTCAAGCAAGCAGTCACCTGAGAAGGTCGGTTATCTTTGCGTTGTATGATCTTTGCGGCACCAAAGTTATTATTAGGCAATTATTTTATGACTTTTAATATACACCTTGGAAAAAATTACCTCAATGGTGGATACAACCATGGTGGTGGGTGCTGATGTTCTCAGTGAAAATGTGTCTCCAGTGGACACAAGAGCATCAAGACTGGACCATTGAGGAGTGGGTAATACGTAGACTAGTTCCTTTGTTAACAAAGGAACAAAAAGGAAGAAGTGTTAACAGAGATAGAAGTCACAGCTGACTGCAATCATTCAGTCATTTTCATATTGTACATCCAGCATTCTTTGGAATCCATATCTAGGCAAATGAATTCAGTTACATACAATAGATCAAAGAAGGCCAAACATTCCACTAGATATGTGTACCTAATAAACACAGTGTATGTTAGGACAGCTTAAAACACTTGATTCCTAGTCTTGGCTCCTACAGATCCAAAAAAGTCAAACATAAACAAGCCACAATGCACTGCATTGTAATGTGCTTATTTAGATACTATATGAAATACAGTATATAACATATTGTAACATGAGCATTTCATATTATCTAAACATGTCATGAAGTACCAACCCTAGATAACTATATCACTTGACCTAAAACAAGTCTTAATTAATATTTAATGAAATAATCAATTTTTTTATTTATTTTATTGTCGTATATGGCTAGTGACATGACATTTATTTGCATACAGTATACTGATGTGTTGTTGTTATTTCTTTATCAGGTTAAATAACAGGTGAGGGTGTGGTTTAGTGTGAATCTGCACTTGGAGGGAGGGACATGCTAGAGGGATAATTACTCACATGGCACACCTGAGCCCTGTTGGCATACGCACCTTTATATGATCTCTCTGTCTCTTTCTCTCTCTATCCCTGATCCCTGATCTCTCTGTCTGTCTGTGTGTGTGTCTGTGTGTGTGTGTGTGTGTGTGTGTGTGTGTGTGTGTGTGTGTGTGTGTGTGTGTGTGTGTGTGTGTGTGTGTGTGTGTGTGTGCATTGCACATAGCAGATCCAAGCAGAATGCATCAAGCAAGCTGGTGGCTGCAATATTTTTTTGTTTTGCAAAAAAATTACTTACTGTCTGCCTACCATACTAAGGGGACAAGTACAAATAATAAAAAAAGCTCAAGTGTATTCTTATCCTAGAGCTAATGATTGTTACAAATGTAGCTTATATGACACATATGTTCTGTGAACTTCGTTTTAATGATCTGGATTCCCCATCACTCAGAATCTAGCCGAGCTCAGTAAGAAGGTTCCAAAAGAAATGCAGGCCACCATCACCACAGTCATAGTCACCATATGACTTTGTGTTAAAGGTCTCAAGATGTGTGTGCAGGAAGGTATCTAGGTGTTATAATACTACCCCTGGTGGTTAGAAGAAGTGAAATGTCTGTAGAACAACTACTTCCTGAGCTCTCTCCCCCACATGCTGGAAAACAAACAAGTGACAGATAGTCACACGAAGTCCCACAACAAGAAGGAGGGAATGCAAGTTATGCTGCTCTTCAATGGTAGCAAGAAAGAGAAGAGTACACTGAAGTTATTTCATGACAATACACTATATTGAGACAAAATGTAATAAGTGATGGACTGGAGCTACATCTAGGGTGTATTCTTTCCTTAAACCCAGTTTTCCTGGGATAGTCTGTGGATCCACCAGGAGCCTGACCAGGATGAGGTTGAAGGAAATGAAGTGTGATAAGTTCCGAAGTCATATCATGACTTTAATATTAAACATGATAAAACACTTAAAAATCATACATATAAAAAGAATGAATTAAAGCAGAGGTGGGAAGGAGAGAAAAAGGAATAAAAAAAAACTATGCCCAGCTGTAGGCGGAGTCAGTCTCCCAGATGCCATTTTTCTACACTTCACTATGCTTTCCAACTACTACTACAATAACAACAACAACAACAACAACAACAACAACAACAATAATCATCATCATTCATTCATTCTTTTAATTACTGCTTGGATGGATGGGGATCATGATGGATAGGATGCTAGGCCATCATAGGGCACCATGCACACACACATTCACACCAGGGGCAATGTGGGGAGAGCATGCAAAACTCTGCACAGACAGTAACCCGAGCTCAGGATTGAAACAGGGACCCTGCAGCTTTGAGGTGGCAATGCTATCTTTGAAGCAGCCCAGAAGAAGAAATGTGGCAAGATACCAGCCTCCTCCAGTGTCAGTGTGACATACAGCCTTGGATCAATGACAAATGCCTGTGTTCAGATAAAGCTGGGTATGATCTCCAGCTTTATCTCCTGATAATGTTCTGTTCATATAGTACTATTTAAGCAACCCCTAGCTCATTTACCCAGGTTCTCAACCAACACATGCAATTTGTGATTCTCAGGTGCATCTCTGGTTTATTGTGGAACAATGGTAGTGATGTCATGTCAACAGTTGTCCACTAATTAATTATCCAGCCCTCAGGTCAAACTTAAACCATGGAAATTTCCGTGACTAACAGGAACTATTGCTCTCAGGGGTGAACTTGAGACTATGGCAACTTAGTGATGAGCTTATAGTAAGGGAAAAGAAGGAACATCTGCCATATTGAACAATGCACAAATAAGTCACCATATAATCACTAGAAATCAATAAAATCTGAACATTCTGATATAGTTATTGAATATGCCTCATCTATTGTACATACAATAGTTAATGGTAGCATAGTGCTCCTTGTTTTTTTTTTTTAAATGGTGTGTGTGTGTATGTGTGTGTGTGCAGGTAACCTTTATATTATGTCACTGCAGTGAGTTTTTAGTGTGACACTTTCGAGTATTTGCAACTTAAGATTGCTCGGTATTATTTTAAGTGTTAACTATATAACTTTTTATTCTGTAATAAATTTTTAATTCACATTTTGCCACCAGCTTGTGTGCAAATATTACCATGACACAGTGAAACCGTTATATTTTTAGGCTAGGTTATTCTGTGAAAATTTCAAACTGTAACACCCCTAGTCAGCACTCGTCACTCTCATGCAGGCTATGAGAGAGATAGCCTTGACAGCCTCCCCCACTCCTGTCACGTTGTGCCTAAGGAAGACAATAAGGAAGACAGTGAGGATGAGGAAAGAGAGAGGCTGCAACTCCCCAGAGCAGTACAGCTCAGCTGTCACCACCTGAGGAAAGCCAAAAGCCCAAACTGACAGAGTTGCCAGGTCTGTGGCCAGCAGTGACATTGGACCCGACAGTGCCTGTCCCCTTCTCCTGTCAGCATGGTCGTAACTAGCTATGCAGACACAGAGGTCATTTGGTAGTTTTGAGATTTTTATTTTATTTTTTAATTTTTTTTACCTCTTTTTTTACCTCTCAGACATTATGTTTAGCATGCAACCATAGATCTTGTTGAGAGATATGTAATACACATATTATAGTACAAAAATCTGACAGCTATGCTATAAATGTGTGAGTATATGTGAGAACATATAAATGTGAGTGTGTGTGAGGGCAATTGGTTTATAAAATGCAAACCTCGATTTAGTTTTCTTTGTTTTTGCTTATTAACTATTGTATTGTGTTGATGGCACAGAATCATGTAATGGACAGCACAGTGGTGTAGTTGTTAGCATTGCCTCCTCACGTTTCCATGGTCCCTGGTTTCATCCTGAGTTTGGGTACCATGTGTGTGTGTGTCTGTGTGTTGTTGTTGTTGTTGTTGTTGTTGTTTTGCAGGTTCACCTCATGTTCATTCCGAGGAGAGCTAGCTACATTAAATTGCCCGTAAGTGCACTGGCTGCACTGTGATTTACATTTACATTTATGGCATTTGGCAGACGCCCTTATCCAGAGCGACTTACATTAATTTCGTTTAATGAAATTGATTTCTAATAATGGTTGAATTATTAGATATAATAATAACGGATGGTTGAATTATTAGAAAAATATTGCCCATAGCGTGTCAATTATTCCTTACTTATTCTTTGCTTATACTTTTGTAGTGCACCTCCGACCGGTAGAGGGCAGTCTTAAGCACACAAACGCCGAAGAAGGAAAACACGCCTCGTGATACTGGCTTATTTGTGTGTGTTTTAAACTATTCGAGGTTCTTGTTTTACATCGTTCAGTTGGTAAACAAAGAAGAGTTCATGTTATAAAAACAGCTAGTGCAATGACTACGCCAGCTGCACGCCTTTTCAGTAAACTAGACGGTTTGTTCGCTGTGTACAAACCTCAAGGAGTTCACTGGAAACTTGTCAGGGACACGGTAGAGACAAACCTACTGAAAGGTATGAGCACTATGGTTCAGTTACTCTGATCTACATGTTACATTTACAGCGATATAGCAGACCTGGGATTGTATTGATGTACGAATAGTAGTTATCTGTTGCTATTCCTGCGACATCAAATTTAATCTATCTCTGTCAATCTCTTTTACCTTGTGCTGTATGTGAAGCGGTTAATTCGTGTCCTGCAGCTCCCCCGCGCTGTATGGTCCAGTTTCAGCTTTTACCGAGTGGAGACTCCAGCAGCTCTAACCAGCTCACTGTCACCAAGTCCAGTCTGCCTGCTCTGACTGATCATCCTCTGGGTCAGACCCAATTCATATCATATCACATCACATCACTTCACATCTTACCTAAGCTGTACTGTTCTATATAACAAAGTCAAACTCTCTGTCATCCCTTTGTCCAGTGATGGGACCCAGGTTTCATAAGATCCGCGTTGGAGTTGGCCATCGATTGGATGCATTTTCCTCCGGAGTATTAGGTAACATCATTTTTTTTTTTTTTTTTTAAAGTTATTAAGTATATTTAATATTCTATAACTATGTGTATCATATTTTCTTGCATTTAGTTTGTTTATCATCTGTGTTTTTCAGTTCTAGGTCTGGGGAATGGAAACACTGCCCTGGAGAGTCTATACAGGTCACATGTGACCAGGGTAAACATTAATATTAGTAATGGTATAGGTGTGTCTCATCTCATACTCAGGGTGTAAACCACAAAGGAGCTTTCATTAAGCTTTTAAAATCCTTTGCAAAGAAGGTACAGATGGTTGGAGGGGTTTTTAATAATTAACACTAGTTTATGTTTCTCCAAACATGTCAGAAAGATGCGTGTAAACTGCACTTACAAACATGCCTACGACAAGCAATACCATTTCTTACCTGTTTACACTGTCTCAAGTCTGACTCCATTAAATATTTGTTCAGTATGAACAGAAAAGCTAGGTAAAATGTTTTTGTGGATTCCTTATCTAGCTTAATTTTGAAATTTAAATGGAATAGTCATTGTGTAATTTGCATTCTGCTCACAATGCCCAGTAATTTTTATAAATGTATTCAAATGTTCATGTATTTTTCATGTAAACATATATTTTAAATACTTTTCTAGTTTAGACAATAGTTTTGTTTTGGTGTATTAATTGCAGGAATACATACTGGAGGGGGAGTTTGGAAAGGCCACAGATGATTTCACTCACATTGGACGAGTTATAGAGCGAAGCACATTCGGTAATAATCGTTATTCTGTCTTCCTTGAAAAAAGTGAAGTAGACACAAATGAAACCATAAATACAGATCTGATATGTAATGGTCTAATGTTGTTTACTAAACAGTTCAGCTATACCTGCTGGCATGCTACTTTTGACTTCTTCCTCTATCATATGTTAGATCATGTTACAAATGACAAGCTAGAGAGAGTGTTGGCCATGATCCAGGGAGCCAATCAGAAAGCTTTAATAATGTGAGTCACTATAATCAGTAAAATGCCAAATGATGCTGTGCAAATGTTACGTTTAAATTTCATATAACACAGCACTTACAATATGCCGTTCATGTATTGATTCACTCATAAATGTCTGCGTTCTGTGTTTTACTCAGGTATTCTCAGGTGGACCTGAGCACTCAGGAGGCTTATGAGCTGGCAGTGAAGGGGCTGTTGCGTCCACAGGATAAAAGTCCTCCCATTATAACCGGCTTACGATGTCTCCGCTATAAACCACCTCAGTTCACGCTGGGTAAGAATATTATTGGTTACACATCTAAGCATACATCCATCTCTTAGCAGTTCAGACTTCAGTGACTGCAGTGCCTGGTAGATGCCTAGAAAGATGGCTTGACTGTTTGTTTGTTTTTTAAATAACCTGACTATGACTAAAAACCTTCATAGACACTAATTCCTTGATTGGTTAATACTTTAAAGAAATATGTGGCAGACTGCCACATCTGTAGTGTATGGGTGATTAGTACAATCATTTTGACATGTTTCCATGTACTGAGTAAAAACTGACTTAATGAATATGGTGATATATGCAAATTCAAAACAACAACAGCTACACTAGCATGACATAGACTGAGAGAATGTCGATCCAAAGCTGTTCTTATGTAGTTTTTCGTTTTTTTTTTGTTTTTTTTTCATATTAACACTGAACCAATATGACAGAAAAATAATTCTGGCCACTTATGCTTTCCCATTGGTTTTGAGGTATCTATGTGCCATCCATATACCTACTGTATAACACAAACACACATTTTTTCCTTTGAAAGAGACCCATTTCTACAGTGCTGTGAAAAAGTATTTGCCCCATCCTGATTTCTTCTGTTTTTGTTTATATCTCATACTAAATAGTTTTACATCTTCAAATGAAATACAACATAAAACAAAGGCAACCTGAGTAAACACACAATACAATTTTTATTTTTTTATTGATGCAAAAAAAAGTTATCCAACACCTATCACCAATGTGAAAAACTAATTGCCCCCTTAAACTTAAAATCTGTTTATGCCACCTTTAGCAGAAATAACTGCAACCAAACACTTCTGATAGCTGGAGGTCAGTCTTTCACTTACTTCTAGGACTAGGATTTACTCCTATGCTTTAGATCATTGTCTTGCTGCATAATCAGTTGCGCTTGAGTTTCAACATATGGACTGAAGACCAGACATTCTCCTTTAGGCCCAGGCTCTGAAGCAGCAAAGCATCTTGTTTAAATTACAAAATGTATACAGTTTAACAAAACAGCTTTAAGAGTTATCGGCTTGACAAGATCTAAAACTTTTAGCTTGTCTGCTTGATGCTTACCATCACACTGCCACCACCATGCTTGACCATAGGTATGATGTTCTTTTTGTGGAATTCTGTGTTTGGTTTACACCAGATGTAACGGTCCAAACAGTTCCACTCTCAACTAATCAGTCCACAGAACATTCTCCCAAAAGCTTTGAGGATCATCAAGGTGTGTTTTGGCAAAATTCAGATGAGCCTTAATGTTCTTCTGGATTAGCAGTGTTTTTCGCCTTGCCACTCTTCCATGGATGCCATTTTTGCCCGGTGTCTTTCTGATAGTGGAGTCATGAACAGTGACCTTTATTTATGCAAGAGAGGCCTTTAGTTCCTTCGATGTTGTCCTTGGGTCTTTTGTGACTTCCTGGATGAGTAGTTGCTGTGCTCTTGGAGGGATTTTGGAAGGTCGGCCACTTCTGGGAAGGTTCACTACTGTGCTGAGTTTTTCCATTTGGCCATAAGTGAATTTTAAATTAACAAGATTTATGTTTTTTCCCCAATAGATGGAGATTTTACAGTAGATACTAGGATGAAGTATTGTTTTAACTTAATTTCCTTGAATCCTCTGCTAGTGATTTTCCTGCTAGTGATATCTAGTAAAGCCAGTAAGTCTTTATCCTTACCACTGGTTGTTGTGTGTTTTAAAATACTTCAGAGGTTCAGTGTGTGAATGAAACTCAGCCTTTCCTTCGGAAACTGGTGCATGAGGTGGGGTTGGAACTACGTACTAATGCAGTCTGCACCAAGATGCGTCGCACACGGGATGGTCCTTTTAAAATGGAGGATGCCCTGACTCACCACCACTGGACTACTGATGATATTATACCAGCCATTGCTAACTTTCGCCGTACTACCCGGAAAATCCGGAAGAATGACACTTACAGGCAAGTTGTCAAGCAGTCAGACTCCACCACACAGACTCAAGTCCAAACAAGGACTAGTACTTGTCAGTTAGAGTCTGTTAACCAAGAGAAAGCAGGATCACTGAATCCTTCAGAAACGTCTGTTGACACCAGGCAATTCTAATGTCTTTTAATATTGAAGGTGGATTAAGACCAGTTATACCATGGTGTTGATTTGTATTCTGACATATCTGTTAAATGAACCTTCAACATATTTATTGTTGCATATTGTTAAATAGGAGGGTGAGTCAGAAAACCTTAAAAGTGTGACATTTAAAATTTTTTTTTTTAAAAAACAGGAACCGGAATAATTTTTTCTAGAAGAAACTGAAGAGCTGGAACACTTGCATTGAACAAAATGGAGATTATGTAGAAGAATGATATACTTTTGTACCCCTATTTGTAATAACCAAAGCAAAAATAAAAAGAAAGAACATTTTCATTTGACTCACCCTCATATTATGTATATAACGTGAAATGCTGACCATTAAATGGATTTTTTTTTTTGCCACTAAAATTTGATGATTTTTTTTTTTTTCTTTTTTCTTGTCTTGTATCTTTATACCTACACCGTTCAAATCTATTGAATGGTCTATCTGCAGTTGAAGATATGTTTAGACATCATACTTAGGATAAAAACATAACTATACAGGGACGTAAAGATAATTATCTTAAAATTTAAATGTAGGCCTGTTTACTTGTGCTCCCTGCCTGTGGTTTATGTATGGATAATTTTTCCTGTTACTTCATCTTATTGTATGTATGTTGTATTAATAAGATAAACAAGACATTTGTTGACAATAAAAGTGTTTGGCCTGTGATGGATCTTGACATGTTAAATAGATATTAAAGTGGTTGCGTTTTTATGGGGGGTCCCTATGATATTTAAAGCAACATACATGTTTATTCAATAACATAGAGGTATTATATAAGTCATAGCCTATATGTTTCAGAAGTGTATAAATAATATAACCTTGATAGATTTGTCGTACCTATGCCATCTCTATGCTCATAACACTATAGTCCACTAGGCGGCGGTCTGTTCGTGGACTCCGACATGACATAAATACGAAGAAGAAGAGGCTGTGCTGGAAGTGTCCTTAGCTTGTGAGTTGCTTATTTTATATAACTTTATATTAATGCATTAATATTCTTTCAGGTTTCAGTCTAGCTTGAAGTGAAAGGGTGCAGCCTTATTTGGAGACCCAGTACTTTTTTTTATTATTATTATTTACATTTTTCCTAATTCGCTGTCATGTTTATAATGTTGTATAGACTTAGCTAGCTAATAACAGCCTCACCACTCCTGCAGGTCTAAGCAGAACACAAACATCTTAAAACTAGAGCTTGTTTTGAAAGCGTAGTGCGGGAGATATCCAAAGCTTCATGGTCTTATATAATAATATAATATAATCTTTGATGTAGATAGATAGATAGATTATGGCTTATATATCAGCCATAATATTAAAACCACCTACCTAATATTGTGTGGGTCCCCCTTGTGCCACCAAAATAGCTTTGACCCATCGAGGCATGGACTCACAAGACCTCTGAAGGTTGGTGTATTGTTTTCTGGCAATAAGACATTAGCAGCAGATCCTTTAATTCCTGTAAGTCGTGAGGTGGGCCATGGATCAGACTTGTTTGTCCAACACATCCCAGAGATGCTCGATAGGATTGAGATCTGGGGAATTTGGAGGCCAAGTCAACACGCTGAACTGTTTGTCATGTTCCTCAAACTATTCCTGAACAATTTTTGCAGTGTGGCAGGACGCATTATCCTGCTGAAAGAGGCCACTGCCATTAGGGAATACCACTGCCATGAAGAGGTGTACTTGGTCTGCAACAATGTTTAGGTAGATGGTACAAAGTAACATCCACATGAATCCCAGGACCCAATGTTTCCCAGCAGAACATTGCCCAGAGCATCACACTGCTTGTTTAAGTTGCTCAAATTATATACAGTCATGTGGAAAAAAAATAAGTACACCCCATGGAAATTGTTTTTTTTTTTTTTTTTTTATTACATATTTCGACAAGCAAACATTTGATCCTCTTTGAAACAGTGCCTATTAATAAAGGTGTTACATTCTATCAAATGACACACAAAACTTGACATTTTGTAGTAATTTTCACAATTTAAATTAACAACAAAAAAAAAACAGATCAGTCAGATGGAAAAAGTAAGTACACCCCTACATTTATCACACCTTCAAAACCATAAACTTAGACTCAGGTGTTCAAGATTGGGTGCCAGTGATTAGAACCTGCTCAGGGAGTGCAGGTGGAACTTGTCTTATTTACCCCTCTCATATCTAGTGTCTGGTGTTTGTTCCCTTTGCTATTGCGGTGTGTGGTGTCATCATGCCAAGATCTAAACAGTTCTGTAAAGCCTTCAGGTAAAAGGTTGTGGATACCTATGAGTCTGGCAAGGGATTTAAAAAGATCTCAAAATTACTTGAAATACATCATTCCACTGTAAGGAAAATCATCTACAAATGGCACAGATTTCAAACGACTGCCAATTCGCTGCCTCAGGGATGGACAGCTTGCATTCATTGATTCAACTATGAATTCTGCATCATATCAAAGAATGATTGAAGACAGTGTGAGGCCATCTGTCCGAAAGTGGACCTTTCAACAGGATAATGATCCTAAGCACACTAGCAAATCCACCAAGGCATGGCTCAAAAAGAAGAAATGGAGGGTTATGGAATGGCCTAGTCAAAGCCCAGATTTGAATCCCAGTGTTGTGGGGGGATTTGAAACAGGCAGTACATGCAAGAAAACCCTCAAACATCTTGCATGGAAGAGTGGGCAAAAATTCCAGCAAGCCTGGTGGACAGTTATGCAAAACACCTGCAAGAAGTTATTTCTGCTAAAGGGGGCAATACTAGCTTCTGAGGCCAAGGGTGTACTTACTTTCTCCAAAGAAGAATTTTTCTTGTGGGTTTGTTCAAGTATATCAACTTTATTAATAGGCACTGTTTCAAAGATCAAATGTTTGCTTGTCCAAATTGTTCAAAAAGCCAACCATTTCCATGGGGTTAATACAAACTAATGTTCCAAGAACATTCATGTAACATTCTGAGTGTTATATGGTTCTTAAACCTTGGTGAGCAAAAAAAACATTGCATGGTCTTTTTCCAATCCTCAAGTGTCCAGTTTTGGTGAGCCTGTGCACACTGTAGCCTCAAATCCCTCTCCTTGGATGCCAGGAATAAAACCTGATGTGGTCTTGTCCTGTTGTTACCCATCCCCCTCATGGTTCAATGTGTTGCACATTCTGAGATGCTTTTATGCTCATCACGGTTGTAAAGGCTGGTTGTTTAAGTTATCGTAGCCTTCCTGACAGCTCAAACCAGTCTGGCCATTCTCCTCTGAACTCTCTCAGAAGCAAGGCGTTTCCGTCCACAGAATGTCCGCTCACTGGATGTTTGGGTTTTTGTTTTTGTTTTGTTTTTCCGCAAAATTCTCTGTAAAGTCTTGAGACTGGTGTGTGTGAAAATCCTCTGGCACCAACAACCATGCCATGGTTGTGGTCTGTGTACACTCTAGAGAGTGTGTGTGAAATTCCCAGGAGATCAGCAGTTTCTTAAATGCTCAAACCAGCCCACCTGGTACCAACAATCATGCTACGTTTAAAGTCACAGAGATCTCACTTTTTCTTCATTCTAATGTTTGATTTGAACATTACCTGATGCTCTTGAGCTGTATCTGCATATTTTTTTGCATTGCACTGCAGCCACATGATTGGCTCATTAGATAACTGCATGAATGTGCAGCTGTACAGGTGTTCCTAAAAGAGTGTATATTTGGCAAAGAGGAACACATCTCCTGTTGTAATATCGTAAACACCTTTCCTTTTTTTAATGGCAATGAAAGAGCTGAGCCAAATGATCTGAATCACTGAAAAGAGCCAGAATTCCAATCACTATAAAGCATGCTGTTTGACTGACAGTAGGATAAGAGGCTACAGGTGGTAGATCTCAAGTAACAAGGTGTACTAAAATGAATTCTTATATCAGTGGTCAGTAATTTGCTTAATAAATAGTTACACATGCCTGCATATTCTGTTTTGCAGGACCATGCGGGGGCCAGTACGCTGGGTTTTATGGGATATAAAGGACACTCTACTGAAGGTGCGTTGCTCAGTGGGAGAGCAGTACTGTAAAGAGGCCAAGCATCTTGGACTGAAGTTACCAGCCATGCAGATAGAGACCGCATTCAGGCAAGCTTACCGCCAACACTGGCGTCTCTACCCTAACTATGGCATTGCTCAGGGCATGAATGGCCAGCTGTGGTGGGCAGGATTGGTGAAGAACACCTTCTCCCAGTGTGGAGTGCAGGACCCTGCATTGCTTGACACACTTGCCAACAATCTTTACCATAATTTTTCAGGTCCAGAGAACTGGGAGGTAAGAGCTTGCCAACAAACTGCCTCCTGATCACTTTTTAATATGTTTGAGCTGGTAAATAGTGTAAGCGCTCTGCTTTTGTACCTTTGAATTTAGCTAATGCTTTGCTGTGTTTTTCCAATGTCATTATCAGCAGAAATTTCAGTGATCTTTTCATTTGACATAAATTATCAAATTTAAATGTGACACATGTATGTATGTACAGATGTATATACATGTATGGATGTACATACATTAAGTAATCAAACCTCAACCAAAAGCAGTGTCTCATTTGAGTTTATCTTCAGGTGTTCCCAGACTCAAATTCCACTCTAAAATCCTGTACAGCTCTGGGAATGAAGCATGGTGTGGTATCCAATTTTGACAGGCGCCTAGAAGGAATCCTTCAAGGATGTGGCCTCCGTACCCATTTCTCATTTCTGCTGACTTCAGAAGAGGCTGGTGTGGCCAAACCAGACCCAGACATTTTTGCCCAAGCCCTGAAAAAGTCTGGGGTGCCAGCCAAACACGTAGTCCATGTTGGGGACCACTATATAAATGATTACCTCACCTCTCGATCATTAGGTATTCGAGGTTATCTGCTAGATAGGCACGGACTCCAGAAACATATGGATGTTCCCCCACAGCATCGACTACAGAGTCTAGATGAGCTACCAGCCCGACTATTACAGGAAATTGATTAAAACACAGTTTACAGTTTAGCTGAGTAACAGCTGGCATTTATTGTATCATTTATTAATTTAAATTGTTCATGCAAATGACATTAAATACCATTTCCAAACAATGGAATGTCTTTGATCAATTAAATTATTTGTGTAGGTACATATTCAGTAAAATGCACCATGTGCGGACCCCTTGCTCTATACTTGTGTGGAATATTGCAATTTTTTAATGATCAGAAATCAAAGTAAATGTGTATTCAATTGTTTAATGATTCCTTTTATATAAAGACCTACCAAAAAGAGATGTGGCTGCCTTTTTATTTTTCTGTGAGATAGGAAGAAAGCCCCAAACACGTCAGATTATGCTATTGTTTATGAGAAAAGTACTCCCACAGCTTCCATATATGAAACAAAACTTAAAGTGGTTTGTTGAGCATCCAAAGAAGGACTGAAACAGAACTAAGTAAAAGTACAGAGCCTAAAATTGATTTTAATTCAATTAAATTTTATTTGTACAGACATTGGCGCAAAGCAGTTTTACAGGAACCTGGATGTAGATTTAGATCCTGAATGAGCAAGCAACAGAGGCAACATTGGCAAGGAAAAACTCCCCGAGATGACATGAGGAAGAAACCTTGAGGGGAACCAGACTCAAAAAGGGAACCCATTCTCTTCTCGAACACACCACATAGTGAAAGCGTAAATCATTACCATATACAGTTGTAGAAGAGTAGAGCCAGACAGTAGTAAGTGTGTTGAATGGATGTTCAATATGAGCATATTGTGATTAGGAGTCCTGCGATAAGCACAGGAGAGTCTTAATGATTACAGCCTCAGTTCTTAGGTACATGTCTACATGTTCAAGGTGAGATCATCTATTTAAGCAAGGGTGATACTTAACCATAAACTGTTTTTGGGAAGTGTAACTCTTTAGGGTATCCATGTGGGGTCATACACAACAGCAGAAGCTGAATCGCAAATGCAGAACGCTCCAAGCAGAAGCAGAGCATCAGTATGAATGAATCAGGTCCGGAGGGCGGGAAGACAGCAGTAGTAACTGAGGTCTTAAAAAACAGGTCAAATACGACATTTAAAATAAAACTAAAAGTAAAGAAATGTTCAGACCCGCACAAACATTAGAGAAAGGAAATTAGGACAAGTGCAGGCTGAAACACCGATTAAGATGCATACAAATGGACTTACAGAGAGAACGAGCAAAATATTAAGTCTTTGATGGTCTGCAGGGATCAGGCCAAAGCAGACTAAACAACTAAATAAATAGTCATGTTACTGAATTAATCAAAAATATAACTTATGGCAGTGAAAAACATCCTTCTGGCTAAATGTTCTTTGCTTGAGTGTGTCTATGTGACTTCCATCTAAAATATACACTGTATAAAGGTAATAAGTGGACAAAGGTTTTACAAAAGTGAACATGTTGGAAAGGGAACAGAGCAAAGCAAGAAATTTTTTTAAATAATTCTCAGCCATGTAAAGGCCTAAAATAGGGATATCACACTTCTACTCCTGGAAGGTCACAGCACTGATTTATACCTCATTGAACACACTGGATGTGCTAAAAAGAAAAGAAGAAGAAGAAGAAAAAAACCTCAGTAGGGTTTTGGACTGCCAGGACCAGAGTTTGATGCTTCTGGACTAAAATAACCTAAAAACTGAAAAGGTTCAAATAAAGTTTACTTACTGCAAAATAATAATAATAATAATAATAATAATAATAAAAAATCAACACCAAGTGAGTAAGTCTTTCTGCATTTTAACATTTTTTAGTTGAAAAAGGTATACATAAAGTGGTCAAGAACATAGAAATATAATGTGACTGATTATTGAACCAACAACTCAACAACTTTGTCTGCATACAACCATGTAATCAATGAAAATCACAAGCACAATTATCCAGGAATACAGACCTATTTATAATCCTGTTGTATCTAGGATCAAATAAATATGCATGATGCAATTTTATATTGAGATATAGCACTGTGTAATTTACAGTAAAAACAAATAATAATGACAAAGTAGTTGACATCACTATGCATGTTTTTACATAGAAAGGACAAAAAATGTTTTAAGTCTGTGAAGTCTAGATGATATATGAACATGGCATCGCAAGTACAGGTGTCTTTGTTGTTATTGTTGTTTGTTATTTTAAATACTGGATAACAAAAATAATGTGTCAAAGTAAACCAATAAATAGATTTAGAGGATCAAATAAAGTTGGTCAAATATATTCCAGTGACAGAGCAGAAGAGATGACATCTCAATCATAAATCATCTAGCACAATTAGTATTCATTTGCATGCAACCACTTTTCCCCCCAATATCCAATTCATTTCCTATATTTGCTCATGTGAATAAATATAACTTTTTTTTTTTTTTTTTTTTTTACTTTCAGTTTGAATTAGATTTTTTTTCTCCAGTTCATAAATTAAGTCAGCTCAAGGGATTTGCCAGTGCAATTTTTTTTAAGTGAAGTCCTTTATATAAAGTGCTCAATGCCAGCAACACACTCTCCCTCAGTCCTCTAGATGAAGTCTTATTCAATCAATTTTCCCTAAAAGTGTGAACTATTACTACTACAGTAATGTAAATCTAGTGCTAATGATTTCTAATTTTGGAATATCTTGTGCATAAAGCAGGACTGTTTGCATCTACTGCTTGAGAGGGTTCAGCAAAAGCTGATGACTGAATAAATCTCCACACAGTATCAGGGTTTCACCTGTATCTGGATGCACCTAGTTACCATACATTTACATAAGAGCAATGGCAAAAGGCTTGAAGGTCAATAAGACAACATACACAATGTTAAACAAGGTTTAAAACTTTCTAAAACTCAGAGTCTAAAATTTTCTGAATAGATTTGCAATAAACAGTAACAAGCTTTAAATCAGAAACAAAGCCGTCATGGCTGTCTATATGTACATGTACATAGTTGAGTGTGAGCATGTGTGTGTGTTTGTGTGGACTATATGTAGAAGTGAACATGTACATAGTGTTTTCTGAAGTGAATTTAGTGGATTTATCACAATCATATCTGCACGCACTCATCAATATCAGGCTCCAATAATGACTGGGCCTGTTTGGCACATTTCACATTTTGTTTTCCAGTGTCTGTTTTACTACTGCCATCAGGGTAAGAGTGCAGATTTGAAAGTGGTTGTCAATCACATGATTGCAGTGCAACAGTGTAAAGTGAATGTGTAAAACACACTTGTGCACACCCAAACCTTCAATCACTAATACAATTTCTGCCAAAACCATATGCGTTGTGATTCTGATTTTAGAAGTTATGCAGTGTTGTCAAAAACCTTGTAACAATGATTTCTTCACTATCAAGAACTGAAAGAGGAGAAAGCTCAACTCAAGGGGGTGTGAGGTGAGTATACATACTTATGTTATTAAATGGAATCTGTGAACAAGAATATCTCAAGTGCAACAATAATAAACATAAGCAGAAAATACCCTCTGGATTCCAAGACCCAAGTGTTTTCCTCAGAAGCCTGCCATTGACTGTTAATTCTTAAATATATCATGGTTATTGAATACATTAATATTCTCGAAATATACTCTGAAAATCTTGTGTACACATTTTCTTCATCTCCCATTATCATCCAAGATTATCATCATTTAAGATCTTAGATATCCAAGATTATTTTTCCATTCTTAGAACAATTAATTGTGGCAATCCTGAATAACTAAAACATTTAAAACTCTCATATACACCACACACCAAAAGTTTGGACACGTGTAACTGTTCTTGATAATCTTAAAAGATATCTAAAGGCATATGACTGAAATTTGTTTCAAATGCAAAAATAAATAGTTTTCATTTAAAACTTTGAAACTACAGCCAATAACTGCTCAACATAACTGGGAACTCTTGGAAAGTAAGGCTCTTCACAGATGTCTCATGAAGCTTGTTAATAATTATTTTAATAATATGTTGATTTATTTACTTGTTTTATTTGTTTATCACTTTTTGTTCCCTGTAAAATTCAATGTGTTATTTCATAGTTTGGATTTTTTTTGTGTTTGTTATTTTAGTCCTGATGTGGAAAATTAAACAAAATCTTTCTACAAGTTGGTGTATCCAAACTTTTGACAAGTACTATATCTTTTGGTGTCACATGCCACAAACATTTTGTTCATTTTTCCAAGCATTTTTGTGATTTGAATACTGAAACTATTCCTCTTATCATGGCGTCCACTTCTCAAGTCGATATGAACATAGTTCTCAGTGTCTCAAGAATGTCCAAGCACCCCAAGCACATTAATTCATGAAAATTTTCATCAAAGTTCTGAATCTCATTCTTACTTTTCACATCCAGCTGAGCAGGCCTTAAGCACTCGTCTGTTACTCGTTCACTGTAGGGCTTTTCCTCACAAGATCTTAAGTTGGAGTGTATCTTCACTCCTGTAATCTGTTCCAACACGATAGTAGGAAAGTCCAGAGTCCAGGAGATCAATATCTGTGTTGGGAAATTACCGTAAATGGGAAATAAACTGTCTTCCATCATTTTAGTTTTATATTCCACAAAAAAATTTAAAAACTGAATGGATAAGTTTACTTCCACTGAGTATATAAGTTCTGAATTCCACATCTGGTTTGGTTCTCAGCATGCTGACATGAGTCAGTAGGTTAATCCAGGGATAATCCATGGGGCTTCAGGTGGCAAAATGGAGTACATAGGTACACCAAGAGCACTACAGTGGACCTATTTCAAACCACTGCAGAAAAAATACAGAAGTAGAAGACAATTTAAAAAAATCAAGCAGCAGTGTGAATTCCACCAGATGGTGAGACAGATTTAGTCGAGAAGAAAAGGAAATGGAAAATAATGTCAAAAGTGATGGGAAACAAGCAAACATTACACAACAGAATGTAAATATATAGAGACATCACTGTTCCAGTTTTGTCCCAGTTTCTATTTGACAATTGTATGACAAGGATGAGAAAATATGTGCAACCCTCCTGTTAACAAATCTGATTAAAGCTGGTCCGGTACACTAACAAGATACACTGTGACCAAACTACCAATGATTACTCCTGCAGCTATTCAACCAAATTCCCAAAATTCCATGTCCAATTGCCTAATTATTTTATTTCCTTCACAGACTAAATAAGTATGCTACACACAGAAACTTAAAGAGCTCCAACATCATTTCTAGAGATTATCTATAACATTTGGAATATAAATGTTTGAGTAAATACAAGTATTGTTATGAGTAAGGGAATTTGTATTTATTTATAGTTTTGTAATTCTGTCATTTTTAGGCATCAGTTTAGGATATCCTGAACAGAATTTCCTTGTATCAAACACAATGACAATAAAACTTTAAATCCTTTGCGTAAATCAAGTATTGTTCACCCCTTAATCCACTACTAAGTTTCAGCCTTTCCCCAGTTGGAAATTCAATGTGTTAGTCAATTACATTTACGGCATTTGGCCCACAGTGGCAGCTTGGCAGTGCTGGGATTTGAACTCACGACCTTCTGAGCAGTAGTCCAACGTCTTAACCACTGAGCTACCATGCCTCTTACCAAAGTAAGTGGGAATAGGAGTGTGGAATCTGTGCGCGAGAGTTTGGTAGTCTATACATCTTAAGAGCTCAACAAACCTAAACAGTCTTCATCAAACACTTCTTTAATACTTCAAAAAATTAGCAATTAGGCAATAGCTCCAGCAAAATATATACCTGTCTCTGAGTGATAGCAGGATGTCCCACTCTTTATGATGCCATTTGGTTTTTTTGACAAACAGGAAAGCAGAGGTCCTTGCCTCCATCTGCCCCGCCTCCACCAACAACTAGAGAGATATTAGATGTAAAGTTAAATGTCAGTGAGTTCAATCTTTCCTTATATCGTGCTGTTCTGAGCTTGATGACCTTATTCTCAACCAGCAGGGGAACTCGTGTACTTCATGTACACAGCACATGAAGTGTATATTACATATTACACTGTCTAAATATATACATCTGATGAATATTATTGGATATTCCAAGTATACTTCATACTTTATTATGGTGCAAAGCAGAACAAGCAGGACACTTCCCAATATGCCCAGCATCAATATAGTGGCCAATGTATGCTGCCTTTGGTTGGTTGCCACCACTGCCAGCAGGTCTGCATGCTCACAACGCACACCTATGAAGCCTGGGTGGCACCTATACCCATAAAAAGACAAAAACACAAATCAAGGAAAATCAGGTAAGTATTAAAACATGTATTAGAACTAAAATCAATCAAATATATTTCACTACAGTCCTCCCTGAATTCCACAGTCATTTCAACTTTGACACCCATAAGCTCTTATTTTCACAAATATAGTGAGGGGAAATAAGTATTCAAAACATGTTTGTTTTTGTAATTTAATATATTTGCAGGGCATATATCCACTTCAAATTTACATACAAGGTGTTTTGACTTTGTACATATAAATATGAACAAAAATGTATTCATAATGTATTCATCAGAATACACAAAGATTAAAAAGAAAAAACTAAAATCGATAGGGAAATATTATTCAGACACCTCAAATTTTGGAGGGCACTGTACATCCACCATTAAGAGAGTACTACATCATCATGAATGGCTGCCATGCAAGGAAGAAGCCCCTTCTCCAAAACTAACATAAAAGAGCCAGACTGATGTGTATAGGTGATCACCAGCCTTTTGGAGGAGTGTTTTTTCGGTCAAATGAAACAAAAATGTAACTGCTTGGCCATTGATGATCAGAGTTACAGGAAAAAGGAGGAAAAAGGGTGAGGCTTTTAATCCGAAGAACAACATCCAAACTGCAAAGCATGGCGGCGGCAGCATCAAGTTGTGGGGGTGTTTTGCCGGAAAAGGGATTGGTGCATGTCAAAAAATAGATGGCATAATGGAAAGGAACTCTAGAAATACTGATGCAAAAACTCAAGTCATAAGCCAAATAGTTAAAACTTGATCACAAGAGGAAAATAATCCTAAGCATGCCTACAAAGTTGTAACAAAATGGTTTGAAGACAACAGAGTGAAAGTATTGGAGTGGCCATCACAAAGCCCTGACCTAAATCCTATAGAAAATATGTGGACTGAAATGAAAAAGCATGTCTGAACAAGGAGGCCCACATATTTGGCTGAGTTACACCAGTTCTGTCAGGAGGAAAGGGAAAATATTCCAGGAAAGTGTTTACTTTATCTAATAATGTTATAGTCTTAGTGGCAATAAAGGTTTAAAGGTGGCAATAATTCTGGAGTTGACTATAATTGTGTGGCAATTTTAAAATACCACAAAATTGCCATTAAACTAACTAGTTACAAAAGCACAAAAAAGTCTGTAGCAACTGTTTTATTATTTACATATTATTTTTGAGCTTTTGGAATAATCCACTTAAATGTAAAATCTATAATTAATTATTTACTGAAATTTACCCATGTAGTATATGAATCATCTCTGATGATTATTTGTGTCTTTCAATACAGAAGTAAAATGGATCATATACATTTATGCATGAGACAGTGATACACTTGTGCAATTTAAACCAATCTTTGTCTGTGTATTAAGTCAACAGTAAGTCATTTAGTCAAAAACAAGTCACATTTGTCCAAACACAGACAGCCTACTAGAGAGGTTTCAGACAGGAATTTATCCATGAGTCAGCCATAGTTTGACATCAGTGTATTAGAGCTGCAGACAGAGTCATAGTTACTGGGGAACTGTATTACTCACAGTTTGCTTCCTAGGTGAGCTCAGTGTGATGGCAAAACAATGTTTACATAGTTTCATATGTTACTATAAAATCATTATTAAACACTTACACTGTCAGTAAATTATGTGCATGTTCTGGAAATCCAAGTGTCACCACTCCAAATATTTGTTGTTCAGAAAATATTTATAAAAAAGTATTGCTTTGGTAACTTACACTAAATTTATGTTTAAATTTTATTTAATTTAAAGTTATGCTAAATACAGTACATTGGCATTTCATTGGTGGACATCTGGTGGACATTGGTGATATCTGTACTCACATTCCTTGATACAGACCAAACAACCCAGATATTTAATATTATTATTACAGTTATTTTGAATATGGTTCTCTAGTATCATCAAAACTAGTGCCATGGATGTCCTCTCCTTTAACAATCTTAAAATGTTATGCTGATATTTTTTAAATATATACAGTACTGTGCAAAAGTTTTAGGCACCCTATTTTTTTTTTTTTTTTTTTTTTTTTTTTTTTTTTTTTTTTTTTTTTAAAAGACTTCTACATAATCAAGTCCGTACAAAAAACATTTTAGATTCCCAAACAGTTTTCTAGCACAAAATTAAATGTTACAGAAAAATGTTTGTATGTCATTAAAGAGAGCAGAATATTACGTAAGAGACACTTTTCAGACAAAAAAAACACAATGAAGGCTGCTGAGTTTTGCTGCAAAAATAAGAAGCGAGTGCGAAAGTCAAAGTCTCCAGAAGAACTGTGTCTGGTTCTGCAAGATGCTCAATAAAACTTATCATTGAATTTCCTTATAAAACTGCACAAATTGTACCTGAGGCTATTATTTTTATTTTATTATTTTTTGTCACACCAAATATTGACTTTATTTCATTTACTCCTGCTTACTTTTTAAATGTAGAAACATTTAATTTCATTATTTTGAAGGCATCTTTTCTCTACAGCATTTCTTTGCATGTGCCTAAAACTTTTGCACAGTACTATATATAAATTATTTTCTTTTTAAATATTGTTTTTCCATTTTAAACACACTACCCTAGCTCAAAACCCTAGCTCAAAACACACCATATGGGGATATGAACCACTGTAGGGCCTCTCAATCTACTGCACAACTATGTTGACAATTTAAGATCTGTATGACCACAGTAAGGTGATGCATTTGTACACTCACACACATGCTGGTGTCTCCTCCAGGATGAGAAAGCGGCATGTGCCATGGAAGCAGAAATGGCTGTGGGAGTCAGGACAGTCAGCAAAGTGAGAGTGGACTGCTGCTGCTAGGAACTCTGCAGCCAGGATGCAAACAGACAACCACATACATGACATACATTTTTAATACATTTCAATAGTATTGAATTGTGAATATGAATTGTGTATAGAAAACAAGGCCTTCTGGGCATTCATAAAACTATGAAAAATCTAAAAAAAAAAAAAAAAGATTTTTTTTTTTTTCATAAAAAAATCTTGTACAGATAAACTTCTTTTGAGATTTCCATTTTGACACTGAGGTTTCTGTCAGATTGCCAAGTAGCTGGTCTATAGAAGAGAATTTTCTCTCACTGTTTGATTGATTCCCAGGGTTAAAATGCACATGCACAGAAGTCACTTGGGAAACTAGGTGTCCACTAGGTGGTGATGTAAACCGAAAATACGGTACAATGATCCACTGATACCCTCGATGGAGCTAGAAATGCTGCTTCCATGTTATTTTTCCCCATCTATATTCCAACTAACTATGAGCAGGGGTGTCCAATCTTATCCAGAAGGGCTGGTGTGGGTGCAAGTTTTCATTCCAGTCAAGCAGGAGCCACACCTGATTCCACCTGTTTAATCAAATGATCTTTCAATAGACTCAGGTGTGGCTCCTGCTCGATTGGAATGAAAACCTGCACCCACACTGGCCCTTTGCGGATAAGACTGGACACCCCTGATGTAGAGTTTATACATTTATACTATAAAGCCACTTTTCACATGACCAAACACCACAAAATAACTGATATTAGGTTACAAAACCAGAACTTACTTCTTCTAACAGTGGTACTTGACACTGCTGTTGTGCTGGTAGCATTTATAGTGGTGGTTGTGGTGGGAGTCATCGCCATGGTTGTCGCTGCTGAAGTAGCATTTTGCTGCACTTGACTGTATGTAAATAAATAGCCTACAAAATAACCATAAAATGTATTTGACACATCTTCTCAGCATGATCACCAACAATTGAGAAAAACAACCAAAGTCACATCACATCTCTGCAAATGACAGGGTAAAAATTGGTAGGAGTTTACCAGTATGCAGTACTAGCACTTAGGTCTTACACTTTTGAGTACCATAAGTTTTTACTGCATACCAGACTTTCTCAGCAGTACAACAGTATCACAAGGAAGAAATAGGAGGCCCTAATTGTCATATGGCAAAAGGGAGTGACTTAAAATAACCAGACCTGCTGGTTTTCCCTTACATTATGCTTATTTAGATTTTAGATTGATTAGTTAAATACACTAATAGCAAATAATGAACTTGTGTGCAATCTAACTGGTAAACATGCCCAACTAAACCTTGATTTTACCCTATGATTTGAATGTGCGCATTACTTTCAACTAACTAACATAAGTTTGACTAAAGACTGATTTTTAAGAATATACTAGCAAATTCAACAACAACATACAACATTCAACATACAACAACTTCATTTTTGTCAATGCATACGCTACAGATCCAGAGTACCCAAACAAAGCACTTTTCATCATCATTGCTTTCGAATGTGCTGAACTGTGGGACTTCAAGGTTATTATCAACCAAGCCAACTACACAGTTCACTACCGTATGCGAATTTACCTGATAAAAAAAAATTGTGTTTGACCAAATATAACTGACTTTAACTGAGTTAAGTACCTCTTATCCCATGATGACCAAATACTCCATTAGGCAGCTTTAACTGATGTCTGAGTGAAATGATCCCTTAACTGTTTAAATGAACACAGGAGGATAGTTGATCCAGGAAAACTGAACATTTATTATCCTCGAACTTCCAGTTTTCCACTCACTCACTCACTTTCAGTAATTGCTTTATCCTGCTCAGGGTTGTGGTGACAGTTTTCCAGCCAAGATTAAATACATTTTCATAACCTAAATTGTTGAGATTTGTGTTCCATCAACAAGCAGCACAGACATCAAATTGTCAGTGGTGTGTGATTATATCCCTACTAGTTTTACCAAGAGAGGTATTGTAATTTAAGTTTTTACTGACAACATCCATGATTTTAATCCATTCTAAAACTCTGAAAAACAATAATTCCCAGACAAATTGCCTTATGTAGTTCATAAAACATAAATCTCACTCAGTAGTAGTCCTATTTGAATCAATGAGATGTCAAACTTCCTTTGGATTGGAGATAAATACAGTTGATTATACTGCCCATTATTCACCAGGTATACCAGGTGTATGTACTGGAATATATAAATATTAATTCTGCCATAGTCATGCTGTTCTAGCATTTGCAACAACAAAATCTGCCTAATTTCCCAGTCACATGAGAACATGGCTGTGCCTCCTGACTCACAGAAATGTTAGAGTAATACCAGGTCAAGGTTTGGGGTTATACATAGCTGAACTCTGTGCATCAGAGCCTTCTTTACAATCTTAATAAATGTTTCAACTGCAGTAATGACAGGAGAAGGTTGAGTCTATTTACACCCCTTCAGCAGAACAAAGAATTAAGACAACGCTTCTTTAACCATATGAATGACAAGAGAGTAGGATCATACATTTTCTACAAGTTCAAGACACTTGCTGGGGTTCTTCCTCTTACATATGCATCATAATTTATACTTGCTGCTAATAATGTGAGGACACAAAGCTGGTGAACGTGAAATAGACCACGGTGTACTGCCTGGGCCACTTCAATGTCACACTGTAACACACATCCAAACCAGGTGCACAAACACAACTTAGACTCAAGTTACTTGCCCAAGTCATTTTTAAAGCAACATTTTAGTAGCATGCCATTGCAGTAAACCGATAACCCAGCCTGCATGTTTCACAGAACAGCTTAAGTTCTCAAGTTTATACATACATACATACACATGCAGCACAAATAATTGCAGCAAGCACACATTAGACTAACAGGAAACATTTACTCACCACTAAGGAGAAATATCGTATCCCAAAAAGGGCGATACATCGTTTTAAGGCTTAAACGTGTGCCCTTGGATGCGTGGCGTCAAACGTTAAAGTATATTTGGAATGTAAGTACGTTTGTCCACCAGTGAAGGCCCAAATGTTTGTTTGTCAGAAGTAATATCGGGGTAAATCGCTTTTAAGCTTGATTCCATACCAGTGGCTATTAAATGGTGGTTTAGCGTCCTTCGAACAAGCCACGCGTCGATTTTCTTAAACATGAACTTAAGCCGTGCTCTGCTAGACTCTTAACAGGCAACAGAGGCTTTCCCCACTAGATTCGGATAAGCGTTTTAACCCGTGACGCAGGGTGCATCCTCCACACACTTGATTACTTTTGTGCGCGCGTGCATGTATGCGCGTTTGTGTGTGTGTGTGTGTGTGAGAGAGAGAGAGAGAGAGAGAGAGAGATGACCAGAATTAATGGCTAACTCTGTCATTTAAAAAAGAAACTGTGGATAAAATGCGAGGGAAAATAAATAACATCATCCGACCAATCAGGACAAAGGAGCATCTCTACTGTACTTGACTGGTATTCTTGTTGCGTCTTTAACAAACAGTCAAGTCTGGTTTTTTTTTTTTTTTTCATCAAGTGCTAAGAAAACAGGTGAACGCACGAGGTTTTTTTATACTGGAAAATGATTCAGTGCAGAGGTGCCTGGTGACCAACAGGCTTATGAATTTGTGTTGCTAGTCTGGTTGAGTGTTCCTCCATCCATCGCCACTGAACTCACGAAGTTAGTTGGACTCAGATAACATGCATACAAAGGCCAGAGTTGGGTTTACCTCCATTTCTCCCCTTATCTCTGCTGAGTGGGGTCTCCCCTTGGAGCTTGGGCTCACTCTCCTGATTTGTGGGCCTCTGGCTGGAGCAGCTAAAGTACTGTTGAGCCTGCTAGGTTAGCAAGGCCAGAAATGTGCAACACTGGGATTGGAGTGGAATCTCCCATTGCACACCCTGGTTCTTCACATTGGGTAAGATGTCTCGGGCCAACTAGTGGGCCTGTCGCCAGGCACCCCTAGCATGTTGAGGTGCTGTTCCTAGCTAGCGTATTATGTTAGTCATTTTTTTAATGATGTTATTATGGTCAGCACGGCTGAGCCAACAAGTTGGCCTGGCTGGCTGATTTTGACCCAGACTTAACCAATCCAGACTAACAATGAATTCAAAATTTTATGTCTCAAAAGTCCAGTCTGCATGTTCTTTCAGCTTTGTACAAGCCCTAAATGGACATCACACCACACACTCAGGCCCTTAGCAGCTGCATGGATGCTCCCATTCACCATATGGGTCAAACAGTTTCCTTTTCACCAAAAGGGTAGTGCAGAGCTTTACATGAGGTGTTGGGGCTGTTGGTAGGATGTTTCACAACATTGTTCACTGAACAGTGACTTCATCATACCATGGGTCCCAATGACAATATCATAAGGGTAGTATCTTCAATTCCACCGTCAACCCCTAACATTTTCAGGGCATAGGATATCAGTATAGGTGCAGTATCAGACCCACCAAGCCTGCCGCTTGGACCCAAGAAGTTTGTTTCCTCTTGGACCAAGGTACAATCGAAATTCTAAACCCCTACGAGGCTCTACTACTCGGCATGCTTCCTTATTTGGAAGATGGATGGGGGTTTCCACCTGAATCTTGATTTCTAGAGAGGGCTGAACTGGTCCCTGAAATGCTGTGCAACTACAGTGCTGGTTCACAATGCCCCTAACACCAAAACAGGCCACATAAATAAGTAATATGAAGCTACGACATGTGACAGACAGTATCACACTTGCCAACTGAATACAAGCATTTTAGTATGTGCAGTCCATTTACAGCATTTGGAAGACACCCTTATCCAGAGCGAAGTACATCCATCTCATTTGCTCAAAGGTGAAGCAGTAGTAGCTTGGTAGTGCTGGGATTTGAGCACACAATCTTCTGATCAGAAGTCCAACAGGTTAACCACTGCGCTACCACTGCTACTGCAGCTTCTGTAGCCATGTCAGTAGTTCCCTTGAATCTGTTGGAATTAAGGGACTTACAGGAGTGGGTTTTCATCATGCAGTTAAACCCCACCTTCCTGCCTGGAGAGGGCTTGATTTGGCAAGGCACAGGTGGACCTCTTGGTCAGTGCTAAATTGATTCATTGTTGAATGTGGTTCTCCCTGGTGGAGCTGGACAGAATGCACTGGCCAACAACTGGCCTCATTGTCTACTGTGTATATTTCTACCTCTACCAATGATTCTGTATATATTGCACAGAATTAAATTTATCCACAAAGTCCTGCTTATGGCCCAGAAATGGCCTTGGTTTCTACTGCTGCTCTCAGTAGTGGTCAGAACACTTTTGCAACTCCCCAAGCAGATCCCTCAATAGACAGAGCGATATGACTCCTTTGACCAGGTCACCTGTATCTGTTGGTATGGCCACTTGGAGTAAAGTGCAGGTGGGAACTGCAACCAAGCAATCCAGGAAACACTTCTACAAAAGCCCCTACTACACAGTCCTTCTGTGCACTCAGTTGGAAATTGTTATATGAATGGTGTACACCACATTGTTTGTATCTGGTGTACTGGCTGGTTCCTAGAGTATTAGCCTTTTTGCACGGACTGCGAGATGCTGTAAAGTCCCCATCTAGTCCCCTATGCTAAAAGTGTATGTGATGGTCATTCTAGTGTGTCACAGCATCATGGATGGTGTTTCCCTATCACCATGAAACCTATCACAATTTTCTGAATGGATCAAGGCAGCTTTGTCCACCACACTCCCCCAACATCTCCCCCATGTAGTGGAGTTCCTTAAGGCTTCTCTTTATGAGCCTAGGCAGGATGCTGAAATGAGATGGATTTCTGCCTTGAGATAAAGCTTGACTTGCATGTGCTGGTGTGCAGATGGTTCCAGAGTGACCTAATAGATAAACTTACGGGTTCTGCCAGTGGTCCTATCATCCAATTTTGTTAACCAATCGATTGGTCTTACAGCATTCCATGAGGGTCAACCTGTGGAGAGTTCCTTGTTATGCCCAGTATGGTACTATGTGGACTGGATGGCGGCTATTTGATCATCATATCAACTAGCCCTCTGTCAAAGAGGAAAGACATGGGGAGCACCCCTGGGTGATAAACATCATCACCCTGCCTAGAGATGGGATGGACACCCAGCTCTTACCATGACATTCCATCCTCCTTGTGGGGATTATTTACAGGCTGCCTCTCCAGGAAGTCTGCTCTGATGCAACCTGGACATCGCCATGCACCTTTTCCAGGTTCTACATGGTTATACCCCTCCCAGTGGTGTGTGTGTGTGGCAGTCATCACCAAACACCTTTCCAGTCACTTCTAAGGTGGTTTAGGAGGGTTCAATTAGACCCCAGGTTATGTATTTACAATGGATGTAGAAATCTACACAGACAAAGAGCTTACAAAGCATGTACAATATCTCACTTTTCGAAAGGTATCGATCAGGAGAGGGGTAAAGAATTTCCAAAACATTACATATACCATTAAAGGCCATCATCAACAAGTGAAGAAAATGGGATAAAGATCTGACATGATTTATTGTTTCATTCTTTTACTTCACAAAAACCTGCCATTTTAACAGGTGTGTGTAGACTTTTTATAGCCACTGTAACTGTGGTTCTATGAGCACCAGATAACCACCAGGTTTCCCTATCATTCAGACATGCTGATCTGGCAAGAAGCTTTTAACCTAGAGGTATTCAAACTGTGTGTGTTGGGTGGGGGTGTTGGTGATGGGATATATGTATAGTATTTGTAATATAAAGCATAAAAACCTTATAAATCTCTGGTCTATGGGACTGCACCCAGCTTTGAAAATGAAAAAAAAAAAAAAAAAACAGATAGCGTGAACACTGAAAGGTAGAACTGTATTTGCTTTTTTGAACTTCAAACAGCTATTTTAAATTAATCTCCAGCAAAATAAATGAGCTGCCTTCAATTCTAAATCTAAGCTTGTATGTGAGGTGGGTCATGGAAACCTGTCATCATTATCTCTTTTATCTCTTACAGTATATAGATATTACAGTCATAGTTCATTAAATATTTTTTCTCTCCCAATGATGTGTGTTTAGCAGCACTGCGCTGGTTGCGAGGCTGCGAGGTGCAGAAAGATGAGTTGCATGGGCTGCTGCAAGAGCAAGCTGAATCTGAAGACAGGCGAGCTCAGCAGCCCTGGGAGCTCGTCAGTAACTGTACTTGTCTCAGTCGCCGTCATAAGCAGCACCATGCAGTTGTGCGGTAATAACTCAGTGAGTGAGACCATCCTTCAGATCAGTTCCAATTGTGCCTTCTCATATGAATAGATAAGAGTGAGAAAATAACATTGACTTGGTGTCAGTCTACACAATGGCCAGGTTATTATAATGGCCAGAAATTATAATAAATGCACACTTTTGTTGCACAACCAGACATCAATCTTATTACACAAGTTCATACAATGTTCATACAATGTAAATTACAGTGACACCTGGAACTAAAAACTGATCTCTTGCTTATCAGTGCATTTTCTGAAATTCAGAGTAATTTATTGCATCAGTGAGTGGTAAGGATAGAGACAAGTAACTGAAAATTAACAGAACCAGGCCACAACAAAGGCAATCAGTGACTCAGTGAGCAATGCTGAGAGAATAAGTGGTCAAATTCCCACTCACTTTCTGTTGGGTTTTTTTTTTTTTTTTGGTCTGTGAAGCTAAGCATGTGTTTCATATTATTGACATTAATATTAAACAAATATTATTGGCATATCATTCTTTCATTACACAGATTTACTTCTGTGCTTCTTATGTACTGTATTGTACTTTGTGGGAATTTCAAGTGAATGCCTACAGTATGTGACCACTGGTACTGGCACATGTGTATTCACTGCCTGTATTCTGTGTGTTCACCAGGAGCTGATCCACTCTCATGTTATACAAATGTCATTTGGGAAGAAAGGTATCTCATAAAGACTGCTGAAGTCTGGCATGTGTAAATAAATTCATTCTAAATGTTAGACAGGTTAATCAGATTTAGGCAGGTTTTATTGTTTTAAAGGCCAAAACTACTACTTGTGATGAATGAGATTAATGTTTAATTGAAGTTTTGACTTTATATGACAGTTAGATCATTAGAAAAAGTTTACAGTGATACTTTTGAATTTTTTCTATTGTTGTATTACCAACGTTAAGGTTTTGGTTAGATTTAGGTGTAGGTATAGCATTTATTAGTTGCATTAATAATTGTGTCAGAGGGAGGTCCTCACAAGGATAGTAATTTGTGTGCGTGCGTGCGTGTGTGTGTGTTCAGAACCTGTTGAAAGAATGGAAGGGCAGAAGGCTGATTTTAATGGGAGGTTATGTGCTCATGACCGGTTGGGCTATAGTCTTCACTGTCACTCTTTCACATCAGGTATGCATGGAGGGTTGCGTCAGGAAGGGCATCCGGTGTAAAAAACCTGTGCCAAATCAAATATGCGGAAATATGCGTCGCTTTGGATAGAAATGTCTGGTAAATGAATAAATGTAAATGGATCATAAACCGGATTTCCATAATGGAGACGGGTGATCTGCTGTGGTGACCCCTAACAGGTCTTGTGTTCTCGCGCGCATTGTCACGAGGCGGTACACGTTCTCCTTTAGCTCTAACGGTTAGAGGAATGACGTCAGTTCACTTCTTGACGCCAATTTAGACGGCAACGGAGTAGATGATAAACCGTTAGGCTGCTTATTATGTCGTACCATAGAAAACTGCGCGCGCGCTCTCTCTCTCTCTCTCTCTCTCACTCACACACACACACACAGACGCTGCTTCACTTTTTTTGTTATACGTGCGATCAAGTAGTATCAACTAGCATCATGACCTCCCACGTTCAGAAAATCGTCACGTCTGAGCAACAAAAGGTAGGTATATTTACATGTAAGATCTTAAGAACATAAGCAAGAGCTGAATCCGTGTCTAGTGTCGAACTAACACTGACAGTGATGACTACTGTATCGATTAAAATAACCCAATGTTCAATTAAGTGTTGAATTAACATCTAATTCTTAGTGTTGCATGTTGAATGTGCACATCTACAGTACTGAATTTCAACCTACTAACGTTCAAGTAGTAACTCTTAATGTGTGGAATTCACACCTGCAGTAACTTCTGAATTCAAATCTACAGGTTTCTGTGAAATCTTTCATAATTCTGGGTCCAACAGAATTTATATGTACATTGTACAGTGTGTACTGTTTCAACACTGGGGATTGTTCAGTGGGGGGATAACAAAATATTTTTTTTTTTTTTTTTTTTTTTTTTAAACTCTGTAATAAACATAATTCACTGGTTCATTTTTCCAAAACTCTTTACATATCCACCTGCACAAACACAATAGTTAATCTCCAGAATGCACTATAACTACCATAAAATGGAACCAGAACAAAACAGCACACGTTTTCTTCCAACAAGATCATAAGTGCAAAAAAAAAAAAAAAAAAAAAACAACCTATGACCCAGAGGCTTAAATGGTTATTCCTTTAGTTTGTTTTGTATTGCATTTATTGATTGCTGGGTGTTCCTTGGTTGATAGTGTAAGCAATATAAGAACACGTTTACCACTGCACTCTCACACTTTTGGCTCCGTTCAATCATTTACTTCAACAGGAATCAAGACACAAACCGCTTTAAGCCTTCATCACTGTGTAGTCATCTTAAATCAGACTTCACTTTTAATTTTTTTGCAAGACACCATGTGACAGACTTAACAAGCCATTACCTTGATTACTTCAAGGTTGCAGAATGAAGCACATGACAGCAAACAATAGCAGTTTCCTGAAACAACACCTAGATTTAAAACACTGCTCTTCATTTCTTTATCTTTATTTACCGTGACAAATCCAAAAGTAAAACAAAAAAACAATGTTTTGTTTTTATGTTCTTATGCTCAAATGTTATGCACATTTACACACCAACACGCTCCCTTCGCTCATCAAACCTAGGACTTCTCTGTGTCCCTAAGTTCCGTCTCTCCACTGCTGGCGGCCGATCCTTCAGCGTAGCTGCCCCTAATTTATGGAACTCACTCCCCCAAAATCTCCAGAACATATCCCCCATTTCCTTGTTTAAATCACAGTTAAAATCCTTGCTCTTTTCCCAACACAACCTCGCTACTTCTGATGCCTGACCTTCTGGTGGGTTTTCTTCTGTATGTTCACTTGTTGTTTGTTCCTGATTGTAAAGTGTCCTTGAGCTATGGAAAGGTGCTATATAAATAAAACTTATTATTATTATTATTATTATTATTATTATTATTGTCGTTATGTTTTACAACATCAGATCTTACTAGTTTATCCAACAAGCCATGATCTCGCTTGTAGGTGAAAAGAGGTGGATAATGAATTGCTGGGTTTAAAGTGTCACCAGTTGATAGTATGTGCCAGTGTTTCTACATAACTGATTTTATTGAGCCACAGCTATAGTTGAATGTCGTACAGTCAACAAACTATTTCTTTTATTCCTTTTGATATATTTTAAGTAATAGTTTTTTTTTTATTCAAGTTTTTTTTCATACTTTTTTTTTTTAAACCATTCATTAGGATACCGTTTTGTTTGAAAACGCTAAGTATTGACTGGATAGAAAATTTATCCTCTATATTACACATATGCTTTAATCTTTGTCATAGGTTTATAGGTAGATTTTTTAAGGAGTAGGATAGTAGCTATTCACTGCTAATAATGTATTCTTATCTGTTAGTTTCTGATTGACACTCGTGGATATGTCACACACATGAGTCTCTAGTGTTTACACAGAATGGTACAAAAAACAAAAACACTGAGTGAGCGACAGTTCTGTGGGTGGAAATGGCTAGTTGATGCCAGAGGTCAGAGGAAAATGGCCTGACTGATCCGAGCTGTCAGGATGGATATACTAACTCAAATAATCACTTTTTACAGCTGTGGTGAGTAGAAAACTGTCTCAGCATGCACAAACATTGAACAATGAGGTGGATGAGCTACAACAGCAGAAGACCACACTGGGTTCCACTTCTGTCAGCCAAGAATAGGAATCTGAGGCTATCATGGGCACAGGCTCACCCAAACTAGGCAATTGAAGATTAGGAAAAATAATCACCTGGTCTTTTTCCAGTCTTCACCTGTTCAGTTTTGGCGAGTCTGTGCCCATGATAGCCTCGGATTCTTGTTCTTGGCTGACAGTAGTGGAACCTGATGTGGTCTTCTGCTGTTGTAGCACATCCACCTCAAGGTTTAATATATTGTGCATTCCGAGATGCATTTCTACTCACCACTGTTGTAAAGAGTGCTTATTTGAGTTACTGTAGACTTCCTGTTAAGCCAGACAAGTCAGGACATTCTTCTCTGATCTCTCTCATCAACAAGGTGTTTCAGTCTGCAGACCCTCCACACACCATCCTGTGTAAACTCTAGAGACTATTGTCGCAGGAGAACAGCAGTTATAGAAATACTCAAACCAGCCCTTCTGGGACCAACTATCATGCCACGGTCGAAATCACTGAGATCATTCTGATGGCTGATGTGAACATTACCCAAAGATGCTGGCCCGTATCTGCATGATTTTATGCATTGCACTGCTGCTATATGTCATCCAATATTTAATACATGGGGCAAATATGCTATTAGAAAAAAAAAATAGTTCAATTCAAATTTGCCTATAAATAAATTAGCATAATTTGGTGCTACTGGAGTACCCATTTGTACAAACTTTAACCTGCAAACCGAATAAATGGCACATCTTCACTGGATGAAATTGGACATGATATATGCAACTGGAACAAGTAATTAGTATTTTTTAAATTAGTAATGAAAAGTGCTTAAACAAAAATACCAGTACTGTAACAGAAAAGTGCAAATGTGTTACTATAAAATACTGCAGCTCACAGGTACAGTAAAAACATGTTTACTCAGTTTTTTAATTTGTCCACATGTACTAATCATCACACCTTATCCACTGTCTTGCTATACAGTGAGAAAAATACTTGCTTGAGCCCTAATGAGTAATTTTCAGCGGGTAAGCTAAGTGCAGGAATCTTTAATCTAGGAGTGTTGTCTGATCATGTGGATCATCTCCTCTCCACCAATAGCTGGTGTGTGGTGGGTGTTCTGGTGCGCTATGGCTGTCGTCGCATCATCCAGCTGGATGCTACACACTGGTGGTGTTTGAGGAGATTTCCCCCCATACTATGTAAAGCGCTTTGAGTGTCTAGAAAAGCGCTGTGTAAATGTAACGAATTATTATTATTAATTATCATGATTATAAATGTTACATATCTTTGGTGAGGTTATTCTGTGGTGAATAAGTTGGGAGGAAAAGTGACTTCAACTTTTGATGGATTACAAAAGTGTAGTGTGACTGCATGGGGTTTGACAAGCAGTGTGTGACTGCATGGGGTTTGTAAAATGCCTTGTCCCATGCAAATTATCTGCATTGTTTGGTCTGTTTCTTAGTTACGTGTTTTCTTCCCTCAGATTTAAGCCTTCTGTAGAGATCATCTTAACATAAATTCTGCACTTTGTATATTATGGACCGATTTAAGATTTAATTCTTAATTACTTTTGCAAAACCATAAATTTTGTTTGTGCTTTGTGAAACATTGTGGTGCTCCTTCAGTTTGTGCAGTTTTCTTGCAGGGCAATGCTCGCACTCTGGTCTTAATGGTGACTTCTGCTGCAGTTGGGGGAACATTACAATACGGATACAACCTTGCCATTATGAATGCACCCACTGTTGTAAGTAAACATGAGAGAAATGTGTATTTACCTCTGTTTACATGTGAATGTCTTGCTATTTTCGTTCACCATGTCTTTATGTGTACATAACAACATTCAGTGTCATCTGAAAAGGTCCCTGCCTGTTCTCATCTACTGTATCATTCATTACTATTGTGTATTCTGTGTCCCTACAGTATATTCAGAACTTTGTTAATGAGACGTTTCAGATGCGCTGGGGGATACAGTTAGAGGTATATCAGGTTACACTGATCTGGACACTCATAGTGTCGATCTTCTCATTGGGTGGCCTTACAGGGGCTCTGTTGGCCGGGCCCATGTCCATCCACTTTGGGAGGTACGACTTTTCAAGATTCATTATTCTATATGTATAATACTTGCAGAGTTATATGGTATTTACTGTGATCATCTTTGAACATACAATGTTGATATTGAATTGGGCTCAAGTTCTATGCATTGTCTTGTGTGTAAGACAGGGTACTGGCCTAATTTATAAATCTATGCTCGTTGAGGGCCCCCTAGTGGCCAGGGGCTTGGTTGGTAATCTTTCCCTGGTTGTGACACACTATATGACCAAAAGTATGTGGACACCTGACTATTACACCCATATGAGCTTGTTGAATATTTCATTCCCAACCCCCTTGCTGCTATAAGATTTTGCTATAGTTGTGTTACTTCCTGTGTCCTCATTGTTGCACTGTTTGCCTTTTGCACTGTTGTGTATGATTTGTACTTGCACTGTTCACATTACCTACACTGTTATACATTGTCCATCTATGGACACCAGTTGTGCCAGGTCAAATTCCTAGTACCTGCAAGTGTTACCTGGCCAATAAAGTGAATTTGATTCTAATAACAGCCTCCACTCTTCTGGCTTTCCAGTAGATTTCGGAGAATGGCTTTGGGGATTTGTGCCCTTTCAGCCATAATAGCATTAGTGAGGTTGCGAACGGATGTTAAGGAGAAACATTTCGATTAATTTCAAAGGTGCTCAGTGGGGGTTGAGGTCAGGCCCCTGTGCAGGCCATTCAAGGTTTCCACACCAGCCTTGGCAAACCATGTCTTTATAGACTTTGTGTCTTTATCACTTTGTGCACAGAGGCATTGTCATACTGGAACAGGTTTGGGCCTCTTTGTTCCAATGAAGGAAAATCTTAATGGTAGAGCTTAAAAATATATTCTAGACAATTTTGTGCTTCTAACTTTTAGCCATATGGTGTACCATTATTATCTAGCTAGCTAAGAAATTATTACCATTCTTTTTAATGACCTTTATATACAGTACTGTGCAAAAGTTTTAGGCACATGCAAAGAAATGCTGTAGAGTAAAGATGCCTTCAAAATAATGAAAATAAATGTTTCTACATTTTAAAAAAAATACAGTAAAGAGCAGTAAACAGTAGTAAATGAAACAAAGTCAGTATTTGGTGTGACAAAAAAATTAAAATAGTCATCACCGGTACAATTTTTGCAGTTTTCACTGGTAAGTTTTATTGAGCATCTTGCAGAACCAGCCACAGTTCTTCTGGAGACTTTAACTTTCGCACTTGCTTCTTATTTTTGCAGCAAAACCCAGCAGCCTTCATTGTGTTTTTTGTCTGAAAAGTGGTCTCTTACGTAATATGCTGCTTTCTTTAATGACATACAAACATTTTTTCTGTAACATTTAATTTTGTGCTAGAAAACTAATGTTTGGGAATCTAAAATGTTTTTTTTTTGTACTGACCTGATAATGTAGAAGTCATAAAATAAAAAATCTATAACAAAGTTTGTACTAAAATAAATAGGGTGCCTAAAACTTTTGCACAGTACTGTAATAAGACATTTTTGACTGTAATTTGTGTATTTTTTATTATTGTATTGCCTTCAAGGAAGAAAACTATGCTGCTGAGCAATATTTTTGTAATGTTCAGTGCACTGCTGGCTGTGACAAGCCGGAAAGCTCAGTCTTTTGAGATGATCATCATCTCCAGATATCTGGTTGGCATCAATGTGGGTGTGTAGGCTACTGAACTTGTAGTTCAGTTTTAGCTAAATACCTGTATACATATTTCCCTGGATGTATCATGTTTTCATTATGCTTAGATCTGAATGACTTCCTATCCACCAAAACTGCAAAACATTGACTATAAAACAACTATTCTGGTTGCAGGGGTCAGTATGAATGTGCAGCCAATGTATTTTGGAGAAAGTGCACCAAAACACTTGCGTGGAGCTGTGGCCCTGTCCTCTTCTGTCTTTACCTCTTTTGGGTTGGTGCTAGGACAAGTGGTAGGTTTGAGGTGAGTCCAGAAAGCAGTTATATACTTAAAATTTACAGCACAATATTTGGGTCCAACTAGACTTATATAAAACACTATAGGTGATGAGTCAGTACCAATATCATCACACAATGTTTAAACCTATTACGGGCAAAGCAACTTGTGATGTGAGAGCATACAATATGAGTTTCATATGGGCTACAATATGGATTCTTTAGAGTAGTTATGGTAACTATGGTGACATTTTTAATTCTGAGACACTCGATTTAAATGCCAAAATCTAACTGCTCTGTATCAAGTCCTCAGAGGACATAATTTCAAAAGCAGTGTCCATAAAAGCTGATACATTAATTTATAAACTCACCACTCATTTTAATGTAAGGCAGGCTCATATTGTGTGTGTGTGTGTGTGTGTGTGTGTGTACAGGGAGGTGTTGGGTTGCGAATCATGTTGGCAATACTTGTTAGCCAGTAATGCTGTGCCAGGCTTCATTCAGCTCCTCACACTACCCTGGTTCCCAGAGAGCCCTCGGTACCTTCTTATTGATCGTGGCGACAAGAACGCCTGCTTAAAGGGTAACACAAACTACAGTTGCAATCAAAATTATTCAACCCCCATTGCAAAACATGTTTATTGTCAAAATTTACAGACTTTCAGCTGTTTGCAATGAACAAATCAAACAAAAGCAATTGAAATAGTTCAACACAACGAATGCTTCAAATGGTTTCCCCAAATTCAACTGAAAATGCAACTTATAATGACTCCAGTTTCAAAATTATTCAACCCCTTCATGGCAAGCATCTTTAGTACTTAGTAGAGCACCCTTCTGCTGTTATGACCTGCTGCAAACGAGATGCAGAGCCAGACACCAGCTTCTGACAGCGTTCCTGAGGAATCTTAGTCCATTCCTCATGAGCAATGGCCTCCAGTTCAGTAATATTCTTGGGTTTGCGTGCTGCAATTGCCTTCTTGAGATTTTCTATGGGGTTCAAGTCAGGTGACTGTGATGGCCCTGTAGAATCTTTCAGGACTTCTTCTTCAACCAAGCCTTGGTGGAATTTGAGGTATGCTTGGGATCACTGTCCTGTTGGAAGGTCCAGTGACACCCAAGCTTCAGCTTCCTCACAGACGGCATGACGTTTTCTCCTAGGATTTCCTGAAACTTCAGTGAATCCGTCTTGCCTTCCACACGCTGCAGGTTTCCAGTGCCAGAGGATACAAAGCAGCCCCTGAGCATCACCGAGCCACCAGCTTGACTGTGGACAGAGTGTTCTTTCTTAATTCTTCTTTCTCCAGACATCCCGCTGATCCATCGTGCCGAAAAGTTCCAGTTTTGTTTCATCGCTCCACAGAACAGAATCCCAAAACTTCTGTGGCTTATTTATATGATTGTGAGCCGACCTTTCTTGTGTTTTTGGGTCAGTAGTGGTGTACATCTTGGAGTTCTGGCATGGAAACCTTCTGCTTTTAGTATGTGCCATACTGTGCTCACTGAAACCTCAGTGCCCGTTGGCACCAAGTCTTGCTGCAGGTCTTTTGCAGTCACTTGAGGGTTTTTCACAACCTGCCTTCTCAGAAATCTGGTTGCAGCCGTTGATAGCTTCCTTTTTCTGCCCCGTCCAGGTATTTCATGTATTTTCTGCCCCTATTCAGTTCAGGTATTTCATGTGTTCCAGCTCAAGCACCCCTGGTGCAACTAATGAAGCCCTTGATTAGTTGCATCAAATGTGCTTGAGACAACACCTGTTTTGCATATTTGTACTGTTGGGATTCTATTCAGGGGGTTGAATAATTTTGATACTGGAGAAGTCATTATTAGTTGCATTTTCAGTTGAATTTGGGGAAACCACTTGCAACACGTTGTGTTGAACTATTTCAATTGCTTTTGTTTGATTTGTTCGTTGCAAACAGCTGAATGTCTGTAAATTTTGACAATAAACCTGATTGCAATGGGGGTTGAATAATTTTGATTGCAACTGTATATTTCTATACTTATTATATTATATGATTGTATTATACTCTAGAGTACAGTATAATAGTTTACTATAATTTCTCAGTATCACAGCGGTTCTATTGCAGCTACTTGTGTGAGGTTTTATGTGTTCCAATTTTAAGGGCTGAAGACGTGATGTGGGGTATGGATAGTTTGAGTTCTATAGGCTGGAACTGACTAGTTTCAGGAGGCCATATAGCAGAACATTAATGAATAATACACTGATATCCTGAAAATTAGGAATCTATTACATGCACTGAATATGTACAATATTTGTTACACAAAACATAAAAGACTTATCAGTCAGACTCTGGGGCTGCACCAGGCTCTGTAAATGGATGAGAAAAATTATCAAAAATGATTTGCACTGTCAACCTATATCTTATGTAGACACTGTAATCTGATGGAGATTAGCAATTGCAAAGTAGTGGTAGGAGAGAGTGTAGCTAGACAGCATAGGATGGTGGTGTGTAAGATGACCCTGGTGGTGAGGAAGATGAAGAGAGCAAAGACAGAGCAGAAGACAAAGTGGTGGAAGTTGGAAAAGGAAGAGTGCTGTGCGGTTTTCAGGGAGGAGTTGAGACAGGCTTTAGGTGGTCAGGAGGTGTTTCCAGATGACTGGACTACTACAGCCAAAGTGATCAGGGAGACAGGTAGGAAGGTGCTAGGTGTGTCATCTGGAAGGAGGAAAGAAGACAAGGAGACTTGGTGGTGGAATGAGGAAGTTCAGGAGAGTATCCAGAAGAAGAGGTTAGCTAGGAAGAAGTGGGACAGTGAGAGGACGGAGGAAAGTAGACAGGAATATAGGGAGATGCAGCGTGAGGTTAAGATAGAGGTGGCAAAGGCCAAACAGAAAGCTTATGAGGACATGTATGCAAGGTTAGACAGTAAGGAAGGTGAGAGGGATTTGTATCGGTTGGCGAGGCAGAGGGATAGAGAGCAGTAAGGATGTGCAGCAGGTTAGAGTGATTAAAGATAGAGATGGAAATGTGTTGACAGGTGACAGGAGGGTGAGGGAAAGATGGAAGGAGTACTTTGAGGAACTGATGAATGAGGAAAATGACAGTGAGAGAAGAGTAGTAGAGGCAAATATTGTTGAGCAGGAAGTAGAAAGGATTAGCAAGGGTGAAGTTAGGAGAGCTTTGAAGAGGATGAAGAGAGGAAAGGCGGTTGGTCCTGATGACATACCAGTGGAGGTATGGAAGTGTCTAGGAGAGATGGCAGTAGAGTTTTTAACTAGGTTGTTCAACGAGGTCTTAGAGAGTGAGAGGATGCCTGAGGAATGGAGGAGAAGTGTTTTGGTGCCGATTTTTAAGAACAAGGGAGATGTGCAGAGTTGTGGAAACTACAGAGGTATTAAGCTGATGAGCCATACAATGAAGTTGTGGGAAAGAGTAGTGGAAGCAAGGCTAAGGGGAGAAGTGAGCATTTGTGAGCAGCAGTATGGTTTCATGCCAAGAAAGAGCATTACAGATGCAATATTTGCTTTGAGAATGTTGATGGAGAAGTACAGAGAGGGTCAGAAAGAGCTGCATTGTGTCTTTGTAGATTTAGAGAAAGCATATGACAGGGTGCCAAGAGAGGAGCTGTGGTATTGTATGAGGAGGTCTGGAGTGGCAGAGAAGTATGTTAGAGTGGTGCAGGATATGTATGAAAGCAGTAGGACAATGGTAAGGTGTGCGGTAGGTGTGACAGAGGAATTCACGGTGAAGGTGGGACTGCATCAAGGATCGGCTCTGAGCCCCTTCTTGTTTGCGGTGGTGATGGACAGGCTGACAGATGAGGTCAGACAGGAAACTCCATGGACTATGATGTTTGCGGATGACATTGTGATCTGTAGTGAGAGCAGGGAGCAGGTGGAGGAAACTCTAGAGAGGTGGAGGTTCGCTCTGGAGAGAAGAGGAATGAAGGTTAGTCGCAGCAAGACAGAATACATGTGTGTGAATGAGAGGGATCCAAGTGGAACAGTGAGGTTACAGGGAGAAGAGATAAAGAAGGTGCAGGATTTTAAGTACTTAGGGTCAACAGTCCAGAGCAACGGGGAGTGTGGAAAAGAGGTGAAGAAGCGTGTGCAGGCAGGTTGGAATGGGTGGAGAAAAGTGTCAGGTCTGTTGTGTGATAAAAGAGTACCAGCAAGAATGAAAGGAAAGGTGTACAGGACAGTAGTGAGACCAGCGATGTTGTACGGTTTGGAGACAGTTGCACTGAGGAAAAGACAGGAGGAAGAGTTACAGGTAGCAGAGCTAAAGATGTTGAGGTTCTCTTTTGGAGTGACGAGGATGGATAGGATCAGGAATGAGTACATCAGGGGGACAGCACATGTGAGATGTTTTGGAGACAAAGTTAGAGAGGCCAGGTTGAGGTTGAATATATCGGTAAAAGGATGCTGAGGTTAGAGCTGCCAGGCAGGAGGCCGAGAGGAAGACCAAAGGAGGTTTATGGATGTAGTGAAGGAGGACATGAAGGTAGTCGGTCTGAGAGAAGAGGATGCAGGGGATGGGGCTAGATGGAGGCAGATGATTCGCTGTGGCGACCCCTGAAGGGAACAGCCGAAAGGAAAAGAAGATTTGCACTGTCAGCATTCAACCAGTAGATGCTGAAAAGTAGAGCTGTATATGAATTTTCAGCTTCAAATCAGAATGGAAACAGTATAAATCTTCACATCACTGTCAAATACTGAAAACAGATAATACAGTTGTAATTTGTGTTCTGAATTTTTTTTTACCTGTTCATAGAAGGGTTTTACAGTTGTGTGTGGGTCTCTCCCCATGCTGTGTGTGTTTGGCAGCACTGCAGCGGTTGCGAGGCTGTGAGGTACAGAAAGAGGAGTTGGATGAGATGCTGCAAGAGCAAGCTGAATCTGAGGGCAGGCAAGCTCAGCAGCCCTGGGAGCTCTTCAGTGACCGTACTGTTCGCTGGCAACTCATCTCAGTCGCCGTCATAAGCAGCGCCATGCAGTTGTGTGGTAATGACTCAGTGAGTGACCCTCAGACTAATTCTGACTCATTCATTCATCTTCAGTGACTGCTTTATCCTGGTCAGGGTTATAGTGGAACCAGACTCTGTCCAGGGAACACTGGGCATGACAAGCCATTGCACAACTTTATCATCTCACCTGTAAGTGAATTGAAGTGTAATTTGGTGTGACACCTGGAACTAAATGTCTTTCTGACAGTGCATTATCTGAAATAAACAGACTAATTCAATTCATCAGTGAGTGGTAAGGACAGAAACCAATATCTGAAAATTAACTGAACACAGGCCACAACAAAAGCAACAAGTGACTCAGTGAGCAGTGCTGAGAGAATAAATGGCCAAATTCCCATGCTCCTTTAGTCTATTTGTCTCTATAATTTAATAATTAATTTTGTCCATGAAGCATGTAAATGTGATTCAACATTTATTCTCTCATTACACAGATTTACTTCTATGCATCTTACATATTTCAAGAGGCGGGAATATCAGTTGAACACACCCAGTATGCGACCATTGGCACTGGCACATGTGAATTCACCGCCTGTATTCTGTGTGTAAGTTTTACATTTCATGGTTTTAAAGGCCAGAACTACATTTCTGGGTGGTGTATAGGCTATCACAGTTAAAACTCACCACTTGATATGAGTGAAATTAATATAAAGTTTCATTTAAGTTTAGAATTTACATGACAGATTTAGAAAAAGACCACAGTGGTACTTCCATGCTTTGTGTGTGTTCAGAACCTGTTGATAGAAAAGAAGGGGAGAAGGCTGCTTTTAATGGGAGGTTATGTGCTCATGACTGGCTGGGCTATAGTCTTCACTGTCGCTCTTTCATATCAGGTATGCATTATTTAGATTTAATAAAGCACACTGTTAACAAGAGCTAACCTGTATATGTAGACACACATTTTCTGGAATTCTGTCAAGATTTTCATCTTTTCATTTTCAGCTTAAATTGGATTAATTTATCTATGACTTGAGACTCAACCTTGACTAAAAATAATTTTGCATTCTTCAAAGTTGTTTTCTCAGCATTAAATAATGTAACTCAACATAGTTACAGACTACTGCAATTCATTAAGGTATCCACAGTCCACCTGTTTCATTTAAATTAAGTCTTCTGTAGTAGAAACTTCACCACCAAATTCAGGACTTGACTTGGACTCAATCAAGGACTTTAGACTTTCCTTGAATTTACTTGAAGTGAGAGACTGATCTAAAATACTGTTAATAATAAACAGTTGAATGGTGTGTAGTTAAAAGCATCTAACACTAAGAAAGCAAGAGGGAATGCAGTATATGTATTAGCTACAATTTGATGAAGTTGACTCATGTTCAACAGAGTGAGATTCCAGTGAAATGGAGGTGTTGTATAACCAACTCACAATCAGTATTTTGATGCCATTGTCTTCTAGCATGTACACTGGATGCCTTACCTGAGCATGGTCTGCATGTTCACCTATATCCTCAGTTTTGGGATCGGACCAGGTGAGTCAAACTGCACCACTGCTCCATTAACTGAACCGGTCTGGGAAAATCCATTGCATGTCACTGTGGCTGAATTAGGGCAAAGAGCCAAAGAAAAATCAGTTTTTGGTCCTACCACAATGTTCAACACCTCACCTTCAAGAAAACATAAATAAAAATCACTAAAAATGAAATGGAAATGGTTTTTGTACAATCAGTTTCTCTTTTTCACTTTGGGAGAAAAGCAAACCATTTTGAAGCTGAGAAAAGAGGGAAAATTGATCAGAGCCATTGCCCAAGCATTGGGCATAGCCAGTACAGCAAACTGGAATGTCCTGAAAAAGAAAGAAACAACTTGTGTACTAACAACCAGACACTGAAGAGGTCAGCCAAGGAAAACAATAGCAGCTGATGACAGAAACATTATGAGAGATGTGAAGAAAAACCCCAAAACAACAGTTTGTGACATCACCAACAACCTCCACAGGGCAGGGGTGAAGGTATCACAATCCACCTTTCTAAGAAGACTTCAAGAGCAGAAATATAGAGACCATACCACAAGATGCAAACCATTCACCAGCAGTAAGAAGCCAGATTGGAATTCTCAAAGAAATACAGAGATGAGCCATAAATGTTCATGAACCAAGATTAACCTCTACCAAAGTGATGGAAAGGCCAGAATGTGGAGAAAGAATCTGCTCATGATCCAAAACGTACAAGTTCATCTGCAAATCATGGCTTGGGCTTGCATGGCTGCTTCTGGAATGGGCTCACTGATCTTTATTGATGAGAAGTCTACAGAAAGATTCCCTTATTCCAATTTACAGCGAAATGCATCCAATCTAATTGGGAGGAACTTCATCATGCAGCAAGACAATGACCCAAAACACACTGCCATCACAACAAAAGACTTCATTGGGGGGGAAAAGTGGAAGGTTTTAGACTGGCCAAGTCAGTCACCAGACCTTAACCCAATTGAGCATGCATTTCACCTCCTGAAGAAGAGACTGAATAGAGAAACCCACTAAAACAAACAACAACTGAAAGAAGCTGCAGCACAAACCTGGAAAAGCAACACAAAAAAAGAGTGCAACAGTTTAGTGATGTCAGTGGGTCACTGACTTGAGGCAGTTATTGCAAGAAAGGGATATGCACCAAATATTAAGTATTATTTACGTTAAGACTATCTGTTCCAATTCTTTTGCTCATCTAAAAATTGGGTGGTCTGCCACCAAAGGTGCCATGTCCTAAGTTGGTTAACACATCTAGATGTAAATATCAGAAAATGAAAGCTGAAATTCTGATCTATCATCTCATATTCATCTTTTCTCATATTCATCTCAAACACAAATGTCTTCAGTGTATAGCAAAAACAAAAGAATTGCATTTGCCAGGAGCACATTTCAGTTCAGAAAAAGTCTGTAGTATTCAGAACTTTATATAGAAGACAATGTCAAAATTTCATCATGTAGAGGGTTTTCCTAGGCTGCCAACATTTAATACACTAAAAACAACTTCAGTTGCAAGCAGTCTTCAACCACGGGCATTAAAAAGATTAATTAAAATACTACATTGACACTGCTACTGTCTATCCATTTGTAGACACAACATTCAGATGTGTTTTATGATACTTTTCTCCACAGCGGGAGTGACTGGAATTCTCCCAACTGAAATTTTTAACCAGGCAGCTCGCCCTGCTGCCTACATGATCGCTGGTTCTCTAATGTGGCTTAATCTCTTCATTATTGGAATGATATTCCCATTTATTGTGGTGAGTGCATGAATTCACAAATACACAAATGAACATCTAGTAGTATGAGGTCTAGGTGAGTGACCCAAGTGTTTAAAGTCCACTAGGAGAAAAATACAAATGGTCTTTTTTCAGGGTCCACTCTTGAGTTGTAAGTAGAAGCTTACACCTTAGTAACACCTTGACATAGTACTTCTAGACACACAATCTTTGTGTAAATATTTACATAGTATAGTATTTCATATTTCTACCCAAAATCTTAAATGTTACGCTAACATCTACTGATGAACTGTATCCAGGTTAGCAGTTGTAGATCATGAATGAATAAGATGAAACCTAACGTTTTTCTTTTCTGTGTGTGTTGCTGACAGAGTGGACTAGGTCAGTTCTGCTTTGTGCCATTCGGTGGTGTCTGTCTTCTCACTGCTGTCTATATTGGACTGGTTTTGCCTGAGACAAAAGGAAAAACACTACCCATGATCACAAGCGAATTCCACAGGCTTAACTTCCACAAAAAAGAGAAGACGGGTCCAAAGTGTAAAGGCATTCATTACCAACTAGGCGAAGTCCACCACTCAACTGCCCTCTAAGCTTCTTATTTATATAATTGAAATTCCTGTAAACTTAAGAATGCTGGAGCTCTCTGTTGAAGAGCAAGAGTTCAAAATGTTTACCCAAATATAACCACATAGACATTTTATTCTGAGACCATTTATTCACAAATTAAATTTCTTTTTGTTTTATAGGTATACAAATATATAGATGTGGTAGAGGGACAGTATCTAACCCTATTTTCCCTTTATAGTAATTATATCAATTAGCACTTTTTAAAATCTGTTTAAGCTATTTTCTCACATGTAAATTTTCTCACTCAATAACAACTAGAATAAATAAGGTCTCAACTACTACAAACAGGATACTGTTGGTGTTTTCTTTAGTCATAATAAACCATCATGGCAAATCTGGATTTATTAGTCTATGGTGTACCGATTAGAATTTGCATTTTGAATGCTTACTACCTTACTATTGTCACTTTGAAATTAGGTGTTTTTAGATGAATGTACTAATATTCTATATACACTCACCGGTCACTTTAACAGGAACACCTGTACACCTGCTCATTTATGCAGTTATCCAATTAGCCAATCATGTGGCAGCAGCATAATGCATAAAATCATGCAGTTACAGGTCAAGAGCTTCAGTTAATGTTCACATCAAACATCGGAATGGGGGAAAATGTGATCTCTGTGACTTTAGCTGTGGCATGGTTGTTGGTACCAGATGGGTTGGTTTGAGTATTTCAGAAACTGCTGATCTCCTGGGAATTTCACACACAACAGTCTCTACAGTTTACAGAGAATGGTGCAAAAACAAAGAACATCCTGTGTGCAGAGGGTCTGCAGGCTGAAACACCTTGTTGATGAGAGTGATCAGAGGAGAATGACCAGACTGGTTTGAGCTGACAGGAAGTCTATAGTAACTCAAATATGGACTCTTTACAACCATGTTGAGCAGAAAACCACAGACTCACTGAAACTAGACAGTTGAAGATTGGAAAAAGACCAGGTGATTTTTTTCCCCAAATATTCAACTGTCCAGTTTCAATTAGCCTGTGCCCATGATTCCTGTTCTTGGCTGACAAAAGTGGAACCCAGTGTGGTCTTCTGCTGTTGTAACCCATCCACCTCAAGGTTCAATGTTTTCTGCATACTGAGATGCTTTTCTGCTCACCACAGTTATAAAGAGTGATTATATGAGTTACTATTTCCTTCCTGGCAGCTCAAACCGATCTGGACATTTTCCTCTGACCTCTCTTATCAACAAGGTGTTTCCACACATAACTGTCATTCACTCAATGTTTTTTTCTTTTTCACACCATTCTGTGTAAACTCTAGGCACTGTAGTGTGTGAAATTTCCAGGAGATCAGCAGTTTATGAAATACTCAAACCAACCCTCAGCTTATTTGAGTATTGCTGCTGACCGTGTGCATCCCTTCATGGCCACAATTTACCCATCTTCTAATGGCCAGTTCCAGCATGATAATGCACCATGTCACAAAGTAAAAGACATCTCAAACTGGTTTCATGAACATGACAATGAGTTCAGTGTTCTTCAGTGGCCTTCCCAGTCACCGGATCTGAATCCAATCGAACACCTTTGGGATGTGATAGAACAGGAGATTCACAGCATGAAAGTGCACCTGTAAAATCTGCAGGAATTGTGTGATGCAATCATGTCAACATGGACCAGAATCTCAAATTTATGTTTCCAACATCTTGTGGAATCTATGCCATGAAGAATTGAGGCTGTTTTGAGAATAAAAGGAGGCCCTACCCAGTATTAGTATAGTGTTCCTAATAAAATGCTCAGTGAGTGTATATGGTATCCACATAGAGTATAACATAGTGGGATTCTTGAGCCTATTGTACACTACATTTTAGTTAACAACATTTGGGATACAGCCATAGAAAAAGGGCAATATGGTACTTCCCACCTCTAATATTAAGCTATTAGTTTAAGAACCCTACCTTTTCCTGTAGGAAGGTGCAGCTGGGATCTGTTTAACTGTATACGTGTGTTGGCAACCTGATTACTGGGCAAAAATCCAGGAGGTTTTATCCGATTTACGTAATGGGGTGCAACTAAACATTCTGATTGACATTTGACTGTTTTGGAAGAGTGTGTACTAAATGATTAGTTGGTGAAGCAGAGCTTACATCTTTCTCTCTATCTCATTATATTACTAGTCCTACATTCATCCCAGGCTAGTCGTCATATCTCTTAAGCAAGGGCACCAAGATTTAGATATCGGTTATGTGGCCTGGAGACAGGAGCTGCTTGATAGCTTTGGTCTTGGCTCCTATTACTATCAGTGGGTCCTAAAACATCTCCCCACCCCCACCCCACACTGTAGCATAAGTGGTAATTTGAGGTATACATGTTAAAATTTTGAAAGGAGAACGTTTGGCTTGGTTCTGTTTTTTACTACTAGAACTACTGTCAGAGCCATGCTGTTATGAAAATTAATGCAAAATTCTGATTTTAGAACTGAACCACATTGTGGTAAAGAAAGAAATGTATCTCAAATATTCTGATTGTTTAACCCCTTTTATAGACATCAGTAATATACATTGCATAATGAGATCATACAAAAAAATGGATTGCATCACAAAGCATCATCCCAAATACAATTTTATTTTATACTTATCTCTGTAGCAAATAAACAGAGACACAAAACAGTGTACAAAAACAAAAACGTCAATAGAAAAGTATGCCTATATCCAAAAATCAATGAAATTCTTGACAGAAATTGCAAAGAAACATTTTTGTCAGAGAACAAAGATAGAATAACAAACATACATACAAATGTACATTTTTTCTTTCTATGTGCATGTCCTTATACAAAAGTGTCTATGCAAATCACTTTATGTACATGGTTATTCTTAAGATGGTCCTTTTAATGACAGATTTTCCTACCCATTCACAATCAGTACTGGGAAGGCACTTTGCAACATATGGTTATATGAAAACATAAGCAGAATAAGCAGAATACAAATAAAACAACATTTAAAAAAAGTATTTCCAGTGATAAAATGTGCCAGTAAAACAAAAGAGACGGCATATCAGTATTTTAAATCACAGAACCTTCCCAAACGGCCATGTCAATCTTTCACATAAATAAAGGTTAAATGCACAGATTAGAGTTCCAGACAGTGAGGTGAAATTGAGTTTGACAGTAATAATTGGGCTGGCTAGAAGAGTCAAACAATGCTGTCATGAAGGGAATCCTGGGTAGTTGCATACTTCCTCTCTTCACACTTGAGGCCTCAATAAAGATGCATTTTAAACATAAATTAGAAGGAAATTAATGACTGGTATGTATAACTACAACAGAGCTAAAAATCTTACACAGTTCCAAGCTAATGTGGGCTGATGTGAAACAATAATAACAAAACAATAATAAATAAACAGAAAAGATAATACATTGCTAAATCATACTCACATGACCTTTGAAACCTTCACTCCAACATGTAAATACATCAGATCTTTCATACACACTTAGAAAAACAGGTTTTTCCCCCAAGAGTTAATTGTATAACAAGTTCTTAGCTTCCACAAAGTGTTCTACTTTGAACCGGGTCTGATAGGGGAAATGTTCTGTTGTAGGGCTCTACTGAAAACATTTAAGGTTTAAAGTCTTCCCGCAAAACTCTTAAAAGTTCAGATTGTTCCTAAGAGTGCAAGGACATAAAGCAGGCCTCTCACAGGCATCTCTCTTAAAACACTTCTGTTTTTTATAATATTATAATCACTGCCCAGTCACATTTGCTCAGAGTACTTATATCGTTAGTCTAAAGGATCAAAATTAAATTTGAAAAAAGAAGAAAAAACAGGCATTTATTATGTAGATCTGACACACTGATGGCATATTCATGCCTCAAAAAAAAAAAAAAAAAGGTTTATATGATCACACAGCACTATAGCGTAATAAGCGATACAAGTGTGAATTTACTCAAACCAACTGAATACAACCTAGGCTCTTTGCCTCAAAACATATTTCTCCACTCAAGTTTCTGTTCAATCATAATGGCCAATGGAAGTTGTATCCACGGAGCCCCATTACATAGAATAAACAAACTTAATATTGGCCATATATAAGTATTTATATATACATATTTCTTACATATGTGAACACATATATACACATCATGAATAGGAATTCTTAAGTTAAGCAGGAATGTTTGGACCCTCATAGAAAAAAGTCCTGATATATTAAAAAACCTTAAAAAGCCCTCTGATTACATTACATTCTCTTAATAGGAGACCATGATGTGTGCGTGCGCACACACCAATCGTCTCACACACACACACACACACACACACACACACACACACACACACACACACACACACACACACACGCGCTCTTCTTGGCCTCCTCTAAAACACATAATTCAAAGACAAAATAGCACAACACATATCTAAAGTTTACCAACGACTTTATATAAACCATTTCATAAAGGAGATGGGACACCAAAATCAATAAGTTAATAAAATATACTCTTCATCTCTTGTAATATCTTACAGTCATACCTGAAATTGGTCCCTGTTAAATATTCAAAACTTGAATGCGGTTTGCATGAATCCATACAATCCATCTTGCAAATATTCATGAGTCAAAATAAAATGAAAAGAAAATAGTGTTAAGAACCATGAATTTGGGAACAAGATTTAAATTAGTCATCATTTAACTTAAAACTATTTCAGAGCCTGGGGCTTCCAGTGATGTTTGTGCCCAGGATTTTGTTACACGTATCCATACAAAATGATTCAAAGGAGTTCAACTTGGGGTTATTAGGCTTTGTGGGATGATTTATTAATACATACTCCGATTTTGAATGCTTGGTTGCTTCATGAATGATTGGCTGATTCAGGTCAACAAGAATGGAAAACATACCGGCAAACTTGCATGTCAAAACATTAAATCAACTGAAGGGTTGACAGTAAGCAACACAAAAGACAATAGTTTACAATGGCATTGATGGTAAAAGGTAGGAGTGCAGTTCCCCCTCAAAGCTGTGGACATCTGGTAAGAGAGAATGTCTCCCTTTCTCCATGTGTTCACTTGTCCCCTAAGCCTACAGCATTGCTCCCTACCTCAGAGTCCACGAGTGATGACGCAAAAGCTGACTGGACGATCTGGAAACCAAATGACTCGAGCAACGACATGTTCTGCTGTGGCGAGAAAGGAGAACCCAGATCTCCAAGACTGGATGCTGTCCCACTGGGTTTCTTGTGCACCCGGTGCTGGTGCTTGTTGAGGTAGGATTTAGTGCGGAAGGTCTGGCCACATAAGCCACAAGCAAACTTCTTCTCCATGTCTGTCTTCTGTTTGGAGCTGCACGGCGTGTTTGCTGTGCCGTCAGCCTCGCCGTTGAAGATCAGCGAAGTCACCTCAAGTTCCTTGTCCTCAGCCTTATGCTCCAGTTTGAGCTCCGTTCCATTGGAAAGGTCCCCGAACGCAGCATCCGACCCCTCAGAATCCTGATGGGGGCATTTCGCAGCATTTTCCTGCCCATCTGAGGGAAACACAGAGTGAGATGTAGGTGGGAAGACCATGATAAACATGAGGGATGAGGACAGGGAAAAAAAGAGAAAGAATCTCACATTAAGCAAGATCTGTAGATGAACTACTCACAGACACTAAAACATTTACTAAGAGCAGAAGAATATGTGAACATGAATAATTTCAATGTTAAAAAATGTGGCAAGAATTTTTGGCCAGCACTGGTAAATCAGCTAAGGTAGGAAAGCTCCAACAATTACAAATATTACAAATCTACTTGCCCATATCTTGCTGATATCTCGCCTTGTTACATTTGTATCAGTGCACAATCTGCCTCTGGTCAAGACTGACTGATTTTTGACATAAAAACAATGAGGTCTAGACAACGGCCAATTGGCCCATGCTTTTATCAAGACATCAGGGCGGTGGTAGTGCGGTGGTAGTGCAGTGGTAGGGCGGTGGTAGCTCAGTGGTTAAGAAGTTGGGCTACTGATCGGAAGATCGTGAGTTCAAATTCCAGCACCGCCATGCTGCCACTGTTGGGCACTTGAGCAAGACCCTTAACCCTCAACTGCTCCCCAGGCGCCGCAGCAAAAATGGCTGCCCACTGCTCTGGGTGTGTTCACGGTTTGTAGTGTGTGTGTTCACTACTCACAACTCCTAATGTGTGTGCACTAATTTGGATGAGTTAAATGCAGAGGACAAATTCCAAGTATGGGTTACCATACATTGGCCTTCACATGTCACTATCATGTTTAATGTGTTGTTTCAAGTCCATCATGTAATTCTTTCCTGTTTTTTTTTTTTTTTTTTTTAAATATACAAAAATATCTCATTTGTTAGTTGCCTTGCAGTTCACAACACAGGGGAGATAGCACAACACTACAGCCAATGTGGCATCACTCTGTTTGCAAAGAGTTTGGAAATTTCAGTCCAAATAGACAAGGGTGCAAAGTTTGGCCAGTTGGAATGCAATCAGCTGTATTTGCAGAATATAAATGAACAATATTGCACTTCACTCCTCACATATGTTACATGTCTACTTCTTGAGAAAAGTGTTGTCCTTCAATAAGTGCAGTTCTCTTCTATGGGTGTTCTACCAGTGTAGGTGATTATTCTGTGTTGTGTGTTGGTGGAATGGCATTAGCTTTGGTTTTTATAAACAAAACAGTGACTGAAAATATTGGCTCTGCCTTAAGAATAAATCTGGATTCTCTGCTGAACTGTGACAGAACTGTGGCAGAGTGAAGAACACTCAAACTATTAGCCATAATTGACAATGTCCATTCCCTGCCTGCTACATCAGCTAAGCAGAGAAGTAGCTCCAGTGATATACTCAGTCCCTCCAGGATTTCGCGATCGCAAAAATTAATGCAAAATCAAGGAAATTCCACAATATTCTCAGAAGCTTGCATTTTTCAAAATTACTGCAGATTTTCCACACATTTGGGGCGAAGACGCATCACCTGACGTCGTCACAACACGTCCTGTGATGTCATCACAACACACATTCAGCCAAAGACCGTGCAAAACAATTTCATGCAATTGCAATTATGCCAATTCAAATTTTGAAAAAAGGCGCAGCAAAATCAAGCATTTTTGGCCGCAACAATCACAAAAAAATGAAATCCTGTATGGACTGTGTACTGATACACCTGTGTTGTACCTATGAACCCCATGTCAGGTCATTCCATGTAAAGACTTTATAATGTCTGTCTCTCTGTCCGCACGTCTGTCCGTGCCCCTATCTGTCTGTCTCCCTGTCTGTGTCTCTCTCTGTCTCCCTGTGTCAGTCTGTCTGTGTATTTTTGTCCGTCTGTCTCTCAGCATCAGTCAACGTCTTTGTGTCCGCACATCTGTCTGTGTCCACACATCTGTCTGTCTCTGTCCACACATTCTTCTGTCTTCCTGTGTCCACATGCCCGTCTGTCTCTCTCCATGTGTGTGGCCGTTTCTCTCTCTCTCTCCACATGGCCTTCTGTCTCTCTGCGTGTCCATCTCTCTTTGCCTGTCTGTGTCCATGTCCGTCTGGTTGTGTGTTTGTAAGAACACCTGTTTCAACTGCTTTTGAAAAGTGCAAAGAAACTGGCATTTACTGAGCTGTGAGGCGTAGCAGTTCTCATCCTGTGTTGTGTGAGCAGTATTAGGCTCGCCCTACGCCCCTCTCCGGCCTGCCCATACTGACCTGCGAGAGGTGCGTGCAATGGGAGGCCTGGTGCTCCGCCACAGTGCCGCTCCCACAGCTCAGGCTGCACACCAAGGGCAGGAGGGCCTGGTTGAGCAAGAATTGCAGGCCCCGAAAACCCCCGAAAACACCCCTCTGCCTCAGGAAAGGGCATCAGAATCCGGCGACTGGTACAAAGGTCTACACCATCACAGACCCGCCCCAATGAGGAAGAATAGAATGACATGAGGGGTACAAACAGAAGGAGAGACAGAGATACCAGGGTGGACACTTACTGTCAATACAGTCAGACTGACATCAATTTTACATGGGTTCATCTATGGACCATGGCTTGACTGATGCACTATCTGGGTACCTCTACTGAATGAATATTTTTTTCCTTCATTACTTGCCAAACCTGCAGACTTCTTGTTGGAGCTTCTCTAAAGCTAATCAAGTGATTACTGCAGTAATGTAATCACTCAATTTTGATGTTTTTTAATTTCCTTTCTTATGGATACTATATTGATTCTATAGATTAACTCCTGAAACAGACTGTTGTCACAAAAAGATACATAATCAGAAAAAATACAACCAACTGCATCCTGTTCATTAAATTATAAATAAAAAGAACGTTTACCTCATATATAAGACTAATTTTTTTCTACTTGAGCAAAGGGTCTATGGAATAAAACAGTCTTAATCTCTCTCAGTCTTAATGTCTCAATCAGCTCCCTAGTTCAGTAGTCAGGGCACTGATCTTGGAGTCGGCCATTTTAAGGGCTGTCTCAATCGCAAAATCCTTCCAGTGCACTGGAATGTTCACTCCATAAAAAAATCCCACAATGCACCGCAAAAACCAGGGAGCATCAATGCCCACCATGTTCCCTCACTGAAAACGAAATCATATTTTCTGAAGCCTCTCGGCTCGAAAAAAATGGGGGACGAACTCTCCACCAACTTCCGGCTGCAAATGAAAGTAGCTTGTTATCGTTGTTGTGGCTCAAATGATTACTTACGTTAACGATTTTTAACTTTATTTGACATTCTATATACGGTTTGCTTGAGTCTAATGACTTTTAAGTGTTTAATTAGATTTTTTTTTTTATAGATTCCACAAGCTTGCCTACAATCCTGCTTGGCATATTATGACAGAAATTCATGTGATTAAGCTAAAAAAAATTATATGACATATATAATAAATATTTTTAAGTTTTGAATTTTTTTTTATTCAATTTGTGGACACCTGACCATCACACCCATTTGTGCTTGTTGAACATCCCATTCCAGATTTAGTCTCCCTTTGCTGTTATAATAAGCTCCACTCTTCAGGGAAGGCTTTCCACTAGAATTTGGAGCATGGCTGTGGGGATTTGTGCTCATTCAGCCACAAGAGCATTAGTGAGGTCAGGCACTGATGTCAGTTGAGGAGGCCTGGGGTTTAGTCAGCGTTCCAGTTCATCCCAAAGGTGTTCAGCGGGGTTGAGGTCAGGGCTCTGTGCAGGCCACTTGAGTTCTTCCACACCAACCTTGACAAACCATGTCTTTATGAAGCTCGTTTTGTGCACAGGGACACTGTGATCTGTGATGCTGGAACAGGTTTGGGCCTCTTAGTTCCAATGAAGGGAAACTGTAAAGCTACAGCATACAAAGATATTTTATACGACTGTGTGCTTCCAACTTTGTGGCAACAGTTTAGGGAAGACCTACACATGGATGAAATGGCCAGGTGTCCACAAACTTTTAACCATATAGTTTAAGTGTGCAAAACTGAAGAGAAAAAGTTTAACTTTTAATTCAGGCAGCTCTAACTTTTTTGTCTCGTTCTTCTCCTTTGAGGAAAATTGTATATTTTGTCATATATTTTTAAGTAGAAGGGTGGATTATTATTATGTAATTTACATTTAGTCATGGAATAAATTTCTTATTATTCGTCGACAAAATAAACACTGAAGTAAAACTACCACCACTGCACATTGGACAACATACTAAACATCCAAATAGGAAATTTAGTTTAGTACTTAGGACACAAAGCTTATCACTGACTTATCATCTTACCATCCTCTCAACACACCCAAACAACAGGCTGCCAATTTCTATGGCAATAATTCTAGGTCCATTGATTCCCAAAAACTTTGCACATATTGGACTACAACATGCACTGATTGCCAAGAAATGCTTGCTTAGCCAGCATGTGATGGAAATTACAAAAAGCAACAGATATTATTACTTTGCCATGCTAACTTATACAGCAACAGACAGCCTTCCATACTAGACAAAGCTGGTAGGGCTGCACGTGTGATCATTTTTTTTTTTTATACTTTGGCCAAATCAACCACAGAACACTACAGCCTTACTTGAATGTGCACCTGATGCAGCACAAGCGAATTGCAGTTGGTACATGTAGATACATGCAGCAGCAATCGTACTTTTAGCCAGATTTTATCAAGCGTTTCACAAAATTGCATTTAAACGTCAGGCCTATACCTATGCTCCAGCCAGACTTCCAAAGTCTAAATGGAAAACTGACTGGATTCATCTGAATTGTAGAACAAAATGATCCAAATAATAAGGAAAAAGATTTCATTCGATGTGATGGATTATGAATCAGGCATGAAGGAAAATCTCTCATATGATTGCTTTCAACATTAGTTTTTTTCCTCCCACCTCCAACACATTAACTGAATTAAACAAATTGAAACAGCTTTAAAAAAATAAATAAAAAAAATCTACACCAACAAAAAGCCTGATTTAGGTTGAATAGCACCATGTGAGCTTCTCTTTATAACAACATTTCCATCATTCTAATAAAATAAAACGCATGTGAGTAATTATACCCATACTTTACAGGAACTGTAACATAAGAATATGACTGGTCTTTCATAAAAAAAAAAAAATCTACTCATAATATGAGAATGATGGAAATCAGCTGGAGTGATAAGTTAGCGCAACAGTATGGGTGGGCCGAGAGAGTGAGTGAGTGGGTGGGTTTACACAAGCAGATGCAGTATTTAGCAGCAGGGTGAAAAGAGTGAGCAAGTGGCAGGGACACAGAGGCGTGCTTGCCTTCCACTGCGCATTGGCGTCCTGAGTGGTAGGGGGCGGCGTTGTGCATCTGCGGCCCGTTGTCACGTGGCTCTAGGAACTGGTGAGCTGTGGAGGAAGGGAGCATGGACGAGCCGTGGTGTGTTTTTACATGTACCTTTAGGTAGGACGCAGTGGAAAAACCTGAGACCGTCGAGAGGAGCAAAAAGCAAAACAGAAGGAACAGAAGGGAAAACAAGCAGACACTTGTTTAACAATCTTCTTATCATTATGAAAAAGGCCTTGAACCCAAATCAAAAGACTTTTCGGTCTTAATGTCTCATGTACAGTGGTCTCTAATGAACTGGCAATCCATATAGCAGGTGTCGGCAATTAAGTCTGGCAACAGGCCAAGTGTTTGGTTTTTTTCAGAGCAGGTCACTGTAGGGACATGGTGGAGCTGTCTACCTTTTTAAAGTACTCCTGAAAACCCAGCTGAAATTATAAATTGTTAGATATGTTGTTCTGCTGCAATAGGCTACAATGCAAATACTACGAAAACACTAACAGCACTGACAGACTGTAGGTTACTTTAGGTAACATTAGCACATTGCTAGCCAGCAAAGTAACTGCTACTGAGCTAGTTCACATCCGTCACAGTAGCCAAACCTGTTGAAACACACCAAAACTATTTTGTTAATCAATATTAGCTGAACTATTTCGCAGCCCAGCACCACATCGTTATCCTCTAATAATCTGCTCGTCAGACATATGATTTTCCATCTGAGTTTGTTGTCACAGACTAAAATCACACATCACAAAAAGAATATTTTTGGTCGTAAGTTGAGCTCGCCAGTCTTAGAACGCATAATATTACATACACAACAGCAGTCGGATTTTTTTTTAGCAAAATCTGTGGGACCACCGCTATGATGCTTGTCTAAAAGCCACAAATAGGAGGATTCCATAGTACAACACAAAACTCCCAAGAGGGCTAAACTTGTGAAATGTACAGCTAGAAATACAGTAGTGGCAATGGTGAAACAAATAAAACTTGCGAACAGAAAAAAAAAAGATTATTTTTTATATTTTTATCCTTTTTGCCTCAAGCTCACTTTGAAAAATGTTTCTACTTATGCGACCATATTTTGTACATGAGCCCAGATCGTGCTGACTGATGACGTAAGCTGAACGTTGTGGTTTTCTTTAAAAGCAACTCTAGAGGATCTTCACAGTAAAATTCTGACATGGCTGAATTCCGTAACAGACTGAGAGACAACCTGTTCTCCAAAATTTTATAGAGAGCATCTCGTACAGTGCGACAAGTAATCTTAAAAGAATGCTGTAAACGCACTTTCTAAAGCTGGCTTTAATCCTGTTTCTCCACTTCACAGACTTATTACATATGCAGCGCTTACTTACAAAGTAACAATATTTTAAATAAAGACTGTAAATTTATTGCCGTGTCAACAGGGGGAAAAAACAATCCAAGAGGAATTTCTTTAAGTAGCACTTTTAAGGATTCAATACTTTTTTGTATTTTGTTAAAAATGTGGAATAATCAAATAGCCTACTTATTCTAAATAAAAACAAAAAAAACACCATTAAAACATTAAAACTAACAGCAACAGACCATTAGCATTTAGTAATCTAGTATTACCATAAATATATATATATATATATATATATATATATATATATATATATATATATATATATATATATATATATATATATATATATATTTTTTTTTTTTTTTTTTTTTTTAAACCATTAAAACCATTAAAAGGAAATCTTGAATAATAATTCTTATGGTTTAATTCCAAAGAAACTACTAAAAAAAAGGCCAAGGAACATCTCTACAACTGTTCCCTCATAAAGTGCAAGGCTGTATGGAGATGCGTGAATATGCAATTGGAAACACCCTTATGTGCTCCTGCCCGCTGCCCTTGTTATGCTATTCTATTACCCATGTATTACAAAATATGTTATTACAAAAAGGCAGGAAGCCACATTGAGAAAAAGCAACTCTAAGTGTGAACCTCAGACTGACTCAGAGTAAGGCGTGTGTTCACCAAGATCATAGATCTACTGAGGTAACAGAACAGTTGGCTTAGTTATGAACGTGTAATAATGATGTTGTTAATGTTAGCTCACAGTTAGCGCAGCTAGGTAAATGCTAGTAATGCAAGCAAACTAGTGCACATCTGTCACTGGTAAAATAAAAGTCTATCTGAGTTGTCATATTCTCAATATTTTCTCATTAGTCAAATCTGTCCAAATACATCATAACTTCCACAATTTTGTTCATTACATAAATTGGCTAGCTAGAAAGTTAAGCATGCACATCCTATGGTTAAAAGGTTCCAGTCTGGTCATTCCTACCAATGTAATATTCAACCTGGTTTGGTTGAAGCTATTTGGGCCTAATTAACTGACCACTAACTGAGACCATATGTAACTCTCCCTGAATCCCCCCCCCCACCAGAAGTACTGATAAAGTGTCTGTTTTAAATGGAAACATGTGTATTTAGCACTGTATTAACAAATGTGACCCAAATACAGATCTGTAATCAAATCTGCCATCCATGAGAAATTACCTACTTAAAGATGTTTATTTGACTTTAATCATGTTCGCTATTGTGTTTCAAAATATGTCCAACATAATATTCTAGTAGGTCTACAAGCAACAGCTCCTGAAGGAAACCCCAGATCACAGTATGTCTTTGTTAAAGCAAATACAAGTTCCTGGAATACATTTAGTATTGCTCAATCAAGCCTTACATGTAAACATTTTGTATATTGGGAGTTTGTATTGGAGGAAGCTGGTCAGTCATCTAATTATCTGAACTTGTACGGAATTAAATGTGTGCCAAAAGTATTGAACGTAACTTTTCAAGAAACGAACAAAAATATACAATGAGAAAGAAGAAAAACTCAACTGAAAACAGTGAACTCGGTGGCAGAAATTTAACATGGTCTTCAAATAAACCACATTCTTTGTTAACAGTATTCTAAGCTTCATTTTTGCTAATCATCAGAGTTTTCATTTACGCTCCACAAGTTTACGTTCACCATTATGGCACAAATCTCACATGTGGGCAGGGCTTAACAGCGATTTACTCTCATTGGCTAGTGAGATTTGGATCGACAGCTCCCTGGCCTGGAGGTAGAGACTTTAGAGAGAATTTTGGAGAGCGTTCTGGATGCAGTTCTCTGTATAGTTACAGTGTTTGTACTTTGTAGTGGAAATTACTTACTTACTTTAGTCAGTATATTAGTTCGTAATTAATATTTGAGGTTTGCTAGTCTCATACGACTATTGTTTTGAGATGAGCTCTCAGGAGCTACACGGAGCGACATAGTAGTAGTAGTAGTAGTAGTAATATTCGTCATCATCATCCAAATCTCACTAGCCAATGAGAGTAAATCGCTGTTAAGCCTGCCCACATGCGAGATTTGTGCCAGAATGGTGAATGTAAACTTGCGGAGCATAAATGAAAACTTTGAAAGCGTAAGCGAAAACTCTGGCAGCTGTTAAACTGTTAGCAAAGATGAGTTCACGGTTTTCAGTTTCAGAGTGTTTTTCTTCTCTCATTGTATATTTTTGTTCGTTTCTTGAAAAGTTACGTTCAATACTTTTGGCACAAATTTAATTCCATAAACTTGCCAACTGTCCGAGAGGTGGTTGTTAGCAAAGTAGTGATCTGGTTATTCAGTTAACAAATCGTAATCAGTAAAAAACAAACAAAATGAACATTATACCATCTATTCCCAGATTACTCCTGACAAAACACTTTTATAGAACATGTCTCCTGGGCTACTGCTACAATGAGAACTTTCTCCATTGTGCATCTGAAGGACTGCATATGAACAACTGTTCCAATGCATCCAAAGCCACTTTGCAACTGGCTTTCTGTGCTTTATAAAGTTTTTGCACCAAAGTTGAACTATACACAAATTTTGCACTTGGAATTGATCAAAGATCTGGATTGCAGCTTGTCTGACACAGCGATTTCCAGATTTTCCGGTTGGGCAGGTTAGATTTGGCCCGTGGGCTGCTGTTTGCCGACGCCTACCATATAGCATATGGAGCATATGGCCTTGAGCTTAGAAAAATGTATGAACATATTTTTTTTCCTCACTAATTTGTAGTAAATAAACCAAAATTCAACCAGTCTCTAGCTCTCCTTAAACACTGGCTTTACATATTTTTAATTGGTCACAGAAAAAGTGCACATTTAAAAAGGACCCGTGAATATATAATAAATGATCCGTAACGTATGAGTGACCATCTAAATTATTTGTCTATATGAGCATTACCTTTATTGCATATGCTGCAGTAGTTGTGAGGTCCTTCGCTGTGTTTTTTCAGGTGGTCTGTCATATAAGCAGCCCTTAAGAACTTGCCGCACACTTGGCATGGGATTTTATCCTCGTGGCAGGCCAGGTGAGACCTCAGACGATCTCGTGTTGCAAATGACGCGTTACAAATCTGCAAAAAAGCAACGAGGGAAACCATTAACTAAGATTTCTAACTCGGATGATGACTTTGAACATTTACAGAAGATACTGTGCTACAAGGTAATGACACTTGAACATATTCATATTCGTAAACTCAGGAAATAGCACTCTCTCTCTCTCTCTCTCTCTCTCTCTCTCTCCCCCACCTGACATTTATGAGGTCTCTCTGTTGTGTGCACCTGCTTGATGTGTCCATTTAGGTGGTCTGGCCTGCAAAGAACATACAAACAGATGCACTCTTACACCTACACATATCAATGTGTACTGTGCAGCTGATAGTTTTGTTGTTTTTTGAAAGGGGGTGTGGCCCAAAGTCTCATCTGCCACAATATCAAGCATGCATATGAAGTCTTGTGCTCCAGGCCAGTAACCTGGGCTGAAGAGAACTCACCTGGAGAAGCCTTTCCCGCAGTTCTGGCACACGTAGGGTTTGCCCACAGCTCCGTCATGAGAGCGCACATGGTAAGACATCCTGTCTTTGCGCTTGAACCGCAGGCCGCACACAGGACACGCGTATGGCTTCTCCCCAGAGTGAGACAACTTGTGTCGATTGAGGTGATACACGTCTCTAAACACCTTCCCGCACAGATCACAGCCCACGTGCCGTCTCGTCCTCTCCCGTTTGCGGTTCCCGTCCGTCTGCACGCAGTTCTGAGTCTGGGGAGCCGTTACAGACATATCCACGGACACTCTCTCTCCGCCTGCGCCTACCGACCCATGCTGGGCCTCGTGGTTTCTCAGCTGCACAGCGTCGCTCAGCATTTTACCACAAATGCCACCAGGAAAAGGACCGTCATTGTCGTCAGTCGTGCCGTTATTGTACACGCCGGGCGCTTGCGGATCTTCTTTCTTGGGCCGTCCTCTGGCTCGCTTGGAGGTTGGAGAGGCCTCGCCGTTTACCGGGTTTGCCGTGAAGGCTGAAGGGGAGACAGGGAGGCCGACCGGGTGGGCGCTGATGTTTATAGGTGGCGGAGCGCTTGTACTGTCACTGTCCAGGTTGTGTCTGTTAGTAAACACGGCGCCGTTTGGCACGTCGGCGTGCATGGGGTTTGACAGGAAGCTGAGCTCTCCACCGCGGGACGGCGGCACCAGGATCTGCACGTTGGACTGTTTGATCACCTCCTGGCAGATTTCAATGACGGAGCGCATGAGAAGGAACTTGGCGGCCGTCATGAGCTCCGGGAAGCACTCCAAGCGCACCACGATCTTCGACGTGTAAGCGAAGTCCAGGATGTCTCGGAAAACTTTGGGGCTGATCGTGTGCATCTCGAGTTCTTTGCCCTCGCTGTCGCCCTCGACCTGACAGCTGAACACCGACTCGAAGTACTCGCTGCACGCCGCCAGCACCGCCTTGTGCGCCGGAAAGCTTTCCTCTCCGACGCGCAGGATCACGTCGCAGAATCTGCCTCCATCTTTTCTCTGGCTGTTAAGGTTGTGTAGCATCTCGGCGCTGTGCTTGCTCACCTGGTACGTATAGGAGGAATTCCACGGCTGTTCCGTTCTCTCCATGCCGCTTTCCATTAACCACAACGACTAGCGCATGTGACAGAGAGGCTAACAAACATAAACAGAAAGAAAAACAATCCCTGCGTTAAAAAAAAATAAACAAAAAAACGCTTTCAACAACGACCACCCCTCTTCGTTTTAGCATCTAACATGTTAGCAGGGGGAAAATGGCAGCCCCCCAGCTTCCTGTGAACTTTGACCTTTGTTTTGGAGGGAGGGGGGGTGTCGCCGGTGCTTTATTATTTTTTATATATTTAGAGAAAACGGATCGCTTATTGTTAATGACATCCAGGATGAACTCGTCTAAACTGCGCTCATGTCAGCTGTATTCACTGATTGCAGTTTTCATGTTCGTGAATTCTGCATATTGTTCATCTTCCTGGTTTCTAACCCCCTCCTACCCGTTATGAATTCACATCCTTGTTTTCCAGTGAGCCCCCTCCCCCTCTTAATCCCCTCCCCCCAAACGTAGACTATTACATTTGCTACACGAAAAGCCAACAGTGGCCAGATCCCAGCGCTTTGTTCCCACTGCACACAGCACAGTAATATTGTAGAAATACAAATAAATGCGCAGTGAACGGGAGCCGACAGAAGCCCACAAGCCCCGCCCACTTCGGCCCTGTCCCCTTCCCCTTCCACTGACACGCACACACCACCATAAGCGGAAGATCTCTCAGTAATAATGTGTGTGGTTGGTTGGTTACATCTATACAAGTTACATATAATAGAAACTGGGTGGGGGGAATCTCTATATTATAACCGCACAGGCTAACATCGTGCTTTCCAGTATATCACGACTTGCTTCTTACCAATTAGCTCAACAAATAAACAAAACAAACATGTCCACTCAGTTTCTCTGTAACTGACAGTTATTCATAGCTAGCATGTTTACAGGATACTTTTTTTTCAGTATTTACCTAACTTGGTGGATTTTCAATGAGATTAGCTCGTTTTATTGCTAGCTAGCTTTGTTTTGGGATTCTCTTTAACAATAGCTGACTGATAACTGTTTTGGAAATTACTCTAGTTATGCTGCATTCCAGACTAAATGGACAAGGACCTTCCTACCTGATCTTCTCAACTAGCATTCCAGTGGCTGGAGCTCTAAAAAGATTATGCACGTCTGAGTGAACAAAGAATCTGGGTAAACTTGGTTTGGGAAACTGGTTGAAAAGTTATCCTAGGTAACTAAAGGCTGGTTCATACTTCATTGAGGCATATTTGTGTCACTACACAGAGAGCTTTACAACCACTACCCTAAACACAGATTTTATTTATTTATTTGTTTGTTTATTTTTACTAGCCTTTTGGATGAATGCCCTTGGCCTTTCTTTGAATTTCATCTGGCATATTCATTCCTTTAAAATAGCCGATCCTATGAAAAAAGTCAAAGGATGCTCCACACCAAGAAATAAATGTGTGGCATCATTGTTGAGCATTTTAATGGTAAAGGATTTTAAATTTCCTTGTCATGGTTTGATCTTGTGGGCTCAGAACGTGCAAAGTGAAAGGTTGGGAATCAAGTGTGCTGCCAGGTGAGTTTGCAGATGTATTAAAAAGGGGGAAAATTTTAAATATCACACTGACATAAGTACAGTTGTGCTCATCAATTTATATACCCCTTGCAGAATCTGCAAAATGTTTTGTTTTTTTAAAATAAGGGATCATTAAAAATGCTTTTACGGTGCAGCCTAAAGATCATTGAGATTACTGAGGATGGTACCACTTAAAAACCATAAAGATGGCTTTGGACCTCAATTCATATGAACAGTTATGCTATGATGGCTAGGACTGCAATTGCCACAGACAGTTTGGCACTCAAGTCTCCATCAGTGAACAGTGGTGAAGTTCAACAAAACAGACTTCATATAAAAACTGTAATGAATTTTCATGGTTTCACAAATGCTATTTGACCATGTAGTATTGGTACATTTATAGAAGGGATTTATTTATTTATAATCGCACTATCCGGTGTCACCCAGATGAGGATGGGTTCCCTTTTGAGTCTGGTTCCTCTCAAGGTTTCTTCCTCATATTGTCTCAGGGAGTTTTTCCTTGCCACCGTCGCCTCTGACTTGCTCATTGCGGATAAATTCATAAATTTAGAATCGATGTCCTGAATTTATATATTTCTGTAAAGCTGCTGTGGGACAATGACCATTGTTAAAAGCGCTATACAAATAAACTGAACTTGAACTTTTTTCTTTTTTAATGTAGTACTGCCCTGAATAAGCCATTTCACATAACAGATGTTCACATATAGTCCACAAGACACAATACTAACTGAATTTACACACCCTTGATTTTTAATACTGTGTGTTGTTACCTGGATGATCAGACTGTTTTTTTACTTTTTGTGATAGTTGTTCATGAATCCCTTGTTTGTCCTGAGCAGTTAAACTGCACACTGTTCTTCAGAAAAATCCTCCAGGCCCTGCCTATTCTTTGGTTTTCCAGCATTTTCTGCATATTTCACCCATTTCCAACAGTGGCTATATGATTTTGAGATACATCTTTTCACACTAAAGACAACTGAGGGATTCATACACAACTATTATAAAAGGTGCAAACAGTCACTGATGCTCAAAAAGGCAACATGAAACATTAAGAGCCTGGGAGATGTAAACTTTTGAACAGGATGATTGGTGTGAATTGTTTTGTTTAAAGATCTTATTTTTTCATTTAATACTGCCCTTCAAAAGCTAAATGAAGATATTTACCAGATGTTTCCCAGAAGACAAAATGATAACAATTTACAAAGACCATCCTGTTCAAAAGCTTACATCCCCCTGGCAGTACTAAATAAAAAATAAAATGCAATTTTAATGATCCCTCTTAATTTTTTTTTAAGTTATCATTTTGCAGATTCTGCAAGGGCTATGTAAATTTATGAGCACATCTGTATTCAGACCCTTTGCTATGACACTTGAAATTTAGCTTCTTGAAATTTAGAGATCAATAAATTGATCTGAGATGTTTCTACAGTTTGACTGGAGTTGCAAATTCTGCAACAGCAGCAGGGACTGGGGCACTGGTCATCAAAAAAAAAAAAAAAATGAACACAGCACAATACAGAGATATCCTTAATGAAAACCTGTTCCAGAGCACTCAGGACCTCAGACTGGGCCAGAGGTTCACCTGCCAACAGAACACTTGACCCAATCGAACATCTCTGGAGAGACCCGAAAATGTCCACAGACAGTCCCCGTCCAACCGGACAAAACTTGAGAGAAGCTGCAGAATGGCACCCCCAAATCCAGGTGTGCAAAGCTTGTTGCATCATACCCAAAGAGACTTGAGGCTGTTATTGTTGCCGAAGGTGCTTCAACTACTGCAAGTATTGAGTTAGAGGTCTGAATACTTGTCAATGTGATACTTCAGTTTTTTCTTTTTAATAAATTTGCTGTTTTTTGCTTTGTTATTATGGGGTATGTAGTGTAGGTTCATGTGAAAACAAATAATTTAGAGCAATTTAAGGCTGCAACATTACAAAATGTGAAAAAAAAACTAAAGGGTCTGAGTACTTTATGAATGCACTGTATACACCAATCAGCCATAACATTAAAACCAATGACAGGTGAAGTGAATAACATCGATTATCTCATTACAATGGCACCTGTCAAGGGGTGGGATATATTAGGCAGCAACTGAACAGTCAGTTGTTGAAATCGATGTCTTGGAAGCAGGAAAAATAGGCAAGCATAGGGATCTGAGCGACTTTGACAAGGACCAAATTGTGATGGCTAGACAACTGGGTCAGAGCATCTACAAAACAGTAGGTCTTGTAGGGTGTTCCTGGTATGCAGTGGTTAGTACCTACCAAAAGTGGTGCAAGGAAAGACAACCGATAAACCGGCGACAGGGTCATGAATGCCCAAGGCTCACTGATGCATGTGGGGAACGAAGGCTAGCCAGTCTGGTCCGATCCCACAAAAGAGCTACTGTAGCACAAATTGCTGAAAAAGTTAATGCTGCTATGATAGAAAGGTGTCAGAACACACAGTGCATCGCAGTTTGCTGCTTATGGGGCTGCGTAGCTGCAGACCGGTCAGAGTGCCCATGCTGACCACTGTCCACTGCCGAAAGCATCTACAATGGGCACGTGAGCATCAGAACTGGACCATGGAGCAATGAAAGAAGGTGGCCTGGTCTGATGAATCATGTTTTCTTTTACATCATGTGGACGGTCGAGTGCGTGTGCGTCGCTTACCTGGGGTAGAGATGGCACCAGGATGCACTATGGGAAGTAGGCAAGCCGGCGGAGGAAGTGTGAGGCTCTGAGCAATGTTCTGCTGAGAAACGTATCACACATATCACCTACCTAAACATTGTTGCAGACCAAGAGTTCAAGGTGTTGACTTGGCCTCCAAATTCCCCCAGATCTCAATCCTATCTAGCATCTGAGGGATGTGTTGGACAAACAAGTCTGATCCATGGAGGCCCCACCTCACAACTTGTAGGACTTAAAGGATCTGCTGCTAACGTCTTGGTGCCAGATACCACAGCACACCTTCAGAGGTCTTGTGGAGTCCATGCTTTGACAGGTCAGAGCTGTTCTGACAGCACAAGGGGGACCTACACAATATTAGGCAGGTGGTTTTAATGTTATGGCTGATCGATATATATGTATGCACACCATCCCTTTTATTAGGAACACCTGCTCATTTCTGCAGTTATCCAAATCAGCTAATCATGTGGCAGCAGCACAATGACTAAAATCTTGCAGATACAGTTCAAGAGCTTCAGTTAATGTTCACATCAAACATCAGAATGGGGGGAAAATGTCATCTCTGTGACTTTAACTGTGGCATGGTTGTTGGTGCCAGACGAGCTGGTTTTCTGAAGCTATTTCAAAAACTGCTGATCTCCTAGGAATTTCACAAACAAAAGTCACTGGAGTTTACAGAAAATGGTGCGAAAAACAAAAACATTGAGTGAGTGACAGTTCTGTGGGTGGAAACACCTTGTTGCTAAGGGAGGTCAGAGGAAAATGTCCAGATTGGTTAGAGCTGCCAGGGAGGAAATAGTAACTCAAATAAGCACCCTTACCACTGGGGGGCGCAGAAAAGCATCTCAGAATGCAGAACACATCAAACCTTGAGGTGGATGAGCTACGACAGCAGAAGACCACATCAGGTTCCACTCCTGTCAGCCAAGAACAAAAATCTGAGGACATCATGGGCACAAACTTACCAAAACTGGACAGTTGAACACTGGAAAAAGACCAGGTGATTTTTTTTTTTTCTAATCTTCAATTGTCTCCACCCACAGAACTGTCGCTCACTCAATGTTTTTCACACCATTCTTTGTCAACTCTAGAGACTGTTGTGTTTGAAATTCCCAGAAGATCAGCAGTTTCTGAAATACTCAAACCATTAATGATGTGAACATTAACTGAAGCTCTAGACCTGTATCTACATGATTTCATGCATTGTGCTGCTGCCATATGATTGGCTAATTGAATAACTGCATGAATGTGCAGGTGTTCCTATTAAAGTGGACAGTGACTACGTACAGTACTGTGGAAAAGTTTTAGGCAGTTGTGAAAAAATGCTGTAAAAGTAAGAATGCTTTCAAAAATAGACATGTTAATAGTTTATATTTATCAATTAACAAAATGCAAAGTGAGAAAAATCTACATCAAATCAATATTTGGTGAGACCACCCTTTGCCTTCAAAACAGCATCAATTCTTCTAGGTACACTTGCACCAAGTCAGGGATTTTGTAGGCATATACAGTAGTGTGCAAAAGTTTTAGGCACATGCAAAGAAATGCTGTAGAGCAAAGATGCCTTCAAAATAATGAAATTAAATGTTCCTACAGCCACAGTTCTTCTGGGGACTTTGGCTGTTGCACTTGCTTCTTATTTTTGCAGCAAAACCAGCAGCCTTCATTGTGTTTTTTGTCTGAAAGGTGGTCTCTTATGTAATATGTTGCTTTCTTTAATGACAAACATTTTTCTGTAACATTTAATTTTGTGCTAGAAAACTGTTTGGTAATCTAAAATATTTTTTTGTACTGACTTGTTAATGTAGAAGTCATAAAATAAAAAAAATCTAACAAAGTTTGTACTAAAAAAGATAGGGTGCCTAAAACATTTGCACAGTAATCATATACCTGACTACAGTAAACAATTGTACCAAACAGGTGCTAATGATTGTGTTTCAATCTACATATTGAATTGATAATCATTAACTGAAACAAGTGTAGGAGGAATACAGCTGTGTGAGGAACTCAGCTAACAAGGTGAGGTTGCTGAAGACAGTTTACTGTCAAAAGTCATACACCATGGCAAGACTGAGCACAGCAACAAGACAGAAGGTATTTACAGGTGCATCTCAACAAATTAGAATGTCGTGGAAAAGTTCATTTATTTCAGTAATTCAACTCAAATTGTGAAACTCGTGTATTAAATAAATTCAATGCACACAGACTGAAGTAGTTTAAGTCTTTGGTTCTTTTAATTGTGATGATTTTGGTTTACATTTAACAAAAACCCACCAATTCACTATCTCAACAAATTAGAATATGGTGACATGCCAATCAGCTAATCAACTCAAAACACCTGCAAAGGTTTCCTGAGCCTTCAAAATGGTCTCTCAGTTTGGTTCACTAGGTAAGCCACAAACATTCATTACCAAAGAAGCTGGCTGTTCACAGAGTGCTGTATCCAAGCATGTTAACAGAAAGTTGAGTGGAAGGAAAAAGTGTGGAAGAAAAAGATGCACAACCAACCGAGAGAACCGCAGCCTTATGAGGATTGTCAAGCAAAATCGATTCAAGAATTTGAGTGAACTTCACAAGGAATGGACTGAGGCTGGGGTCAAGGCATCAAGAGCCACCACACACACACGTGTAAGGGAATTTGGTTACAGTTGTCGTATTCCTCTTGTTAAGCCACTCCTGAACCACAGATAACATCAGAGGAGTCTTACCTGGGCTAAGGAGAAGAAGAACTGGACTGTTGCCCAGTGGTCCAAAGTCCTCTTTTCAGATGAGAGCAAGTTTTGTATTTCATTTGGAAACCAAGGTCCTAGAGTCTGGAGGAAGGGTGGAGAAACTCATAGCCCAAGTTGCTTGAAGTCCAGTGTTAAGTTTCCACAGTCTGTGATGATTTGGGGTGCAATGTCATCTACTGGTGTTGGTCCATTGTGTTTTTTGAAAACCAAAGTCACTGCATCCATTTACCAAGAAATTTTGGAGTACTTCATGCTTCCTTCTGCTGACCAGCTTTTTGAAGATACTGATTTCATTTTCCAGCAGGATTTGGCACCTGCCCACACTGCCAAAAGCACCAAAAGTTGGTTAAATGACCATGGTGTTGGTGTGCTTGACTGGCCAGCAAACTCACCACACCTGAACCCCATAGATTCTATTGTCAAGAAGAAAATGAGAAACAGGAGACCAAAAAATGCAGATGAGCTGAAGGCCACTGTCAAAGAAACCTGGGCTTCCATACCACCGTGCCACAAACTGATCACCTCCATGCCGCGCTGAATTGAGGCAGTAATTAAAGCAAAAGGAGCCCCTACCAAGTATTGAGTACATGTACAGTAAATGAACATACTTTCCAGAAGGCCAACAATTCACTAAAAATGTTTTTTGTATTGGTCTTATGAAATATTCTAATTTGTTGAGATAGTGAATTGGTGGGTTTTTGTTAAATGTGAGCCAAAATCATCACAATTAAAAGAACCAAAGACTTAAACTACTTCAGTCTGTGTGCACTGAATTTATTTAATACACAAGTTTCACAATTTGAGTTGAATTACTGAAATAAATGAACTTTTCCACGACATTCTAATTTATTGAGATGCACCTGTATACTGCATCAGCATGGTCTCGCCCAGACAGAAATTTCAAGGCAGACAGGGGTTTCCAGATGTGCTGTCCAAGCTCTTTTGAAGAAGCACAAAGAAATAGGCAAAGTTGAGGACATCAGCCAAGGAAACTTACTGCAGCAGATGAAAGACACATCAGGCTTACTTCCTTTCACAATCGGAAGATGTCCAGCAGTGCCATCAGCTCAGACATAGCAGAAACCAGTGGGACCCTGTTACACCCATCTACTGCCCGGAGAATTCTGGTCAGAAGTGGCCTTCACGGAAGACTTAAGGCCAAAAAAACCATACCTCATACATGGAAATAAGGCCAAGCAACTCAGCTATGCATGAAAACACAGGAACTGGGGTGCAGAAAAATGGCAGCAGGTGCTCTGGACTGAGGAGTCAAAATTTGACATACTATTTGGCTGTAGCAGAAGGCAGTTTGTTTGCCAAAGGGCTGGAGAGCAGTACACGAATGAGTGTCTTCAGGCAACAGTGAAGCATGGTGGAGGTTCCTCACAAGTTTGGGGCCACAATTCTGCAAATGGAATTGGGGATTTGGTCAGAACTAATGGTCTCCTCAATGCTGAGAAGTACAAGCAGATACTTATCCATCATGCAGTACCATCAGGAAGGCATCTGATTGGCACTGAATTAATTCTGCAGCATGACAATGACCAAGCATACAGCAAAAGTCATTAAGAACTATCTTCAGCGGAGTCCTGGAAGTGATGACACAGCCCCCACAGAGCCTCTCTGGGATTACATGGATAGAGAAGCAACTGAGGCTGCCTAAATCTACAGAAGATCTGTGGTTAGTTATTCAAGATGTTGGGCTAACCTAACTGCCAAGTTCCTTCAAAAACTGTGTGCACAAATGTGCATAGAAGAATTGATGCTGTTTTGAAGGCAAAGGGTGGTCACACCAAATATTGAGTTGATGTAGATTTTTCTTCTGTTCACTCACTTTGCATTTTTTTAATTGATAAATATAAACTATTACCATGTCTATTTTTGAAAGCATTCTTACTTTACAGCATTTTATCCCACACCTACCTAAAACTTTTGCATAGTACTGTATATAAATTATGTCTAATCTCTATTCTTACAGCATTATCAAACAATAGCTGAAACACCACAGTACACTGTCTGCAACAGACTTAAAACATGTATGGGATGGCATTGTATTGGTTATGTTTTTATTGTGGTTTGAAGATGACCTTAATTACTAATTACTTCCATCAAGACACATCTACATGCTTCTCACTTGGGAAAAGCTATAATAATGGTCCAACTTGTAGTAAGTTAACATTAAGATGAGCTTCGTAGAAATTCTTTTTAAAATGTGGTTTTAAAAAAAAAAAAAAAAAAAAAAAGGAGCAAAGAAGTTCTTGGTTTATGGCATGTTTTAGAGATTGTACACAGCATCTTCTGTAACCAAGGATTTGTTCTTCTAACTTGCCTTTTTTGGAACTTCAACTAATCTTTTAAACATTGTTGCACTTCACAAATGCAAGCTGCATGAGAGCAGCACTGCAATAAATAAATACTTACTGCACATGGCAGACACGGAACTGACAAAGCTACTACAGTTTTACTTTTAACTCCATTGTTTTGCCTGTTTTTATCCAGGCTGAAATTTCAAGTGTTCAGTCTTAAGCCCGAGTCAAGTAACAAGTCAGTCTGAATGTGGTGAGTGTGACTCAAATCCCCATCTTTGTACTAAAGTTAATTAAACAAAGGTTACATGGATGTACTGTCATTAGCATAATCTAGACATGTTTTCCAACAATTATCCATTTTCTTGTTATTGCACAAATTACCAACAGGAATTAAAACCAAATCCAAAAGAGATTAACAAAAAAAAAACAAAAGTGAATATTTATTGAACATTATTTTATTGTGCTTTTTTAAATTAGTAGCACAATTCCTTGAATTCAACCCCTGCCACCCTAAAACAAAACGTGATTCAACGCAGTGCTTCTCTCTTAGTGACCAGCTAGGGGGAGGAAGTGAAGGTTGGGGAGAGGACAAAGAAAGGGGGCGGGAGGAGAGAAAAGAAAAAAGGCACATACATACTGTAGCCACACTTGGGCTCAGCTCCAGCAGGTTCCAACTACATTTGTCCATGAGAGATGGTGTATTGTCAGGAAAGTATTGTTCATACACCTGTGGGCATCTGCAGCAGCACAGCCTATTCCCACTCAGACCAAAGCCAAGGCTGCAAAATGTTGAACCCCACTACTTGTGAAAAAAGGGACAGCCAGGGGGGGAAAATCCCAATTGGCCCCATTATTTACTTTGAAACCTTCCACACAGCAAAACAAAAAACAAACAAAACAAACAAACAAACAAAAAAAAAAAAAAAAAAAAAAAGAGTTATGTACAGGGTGGAAAAAAAATTCCCATAGTCTGTACAATTCTGGCCTATACATTATTTACTTCTTTACTGCAAATAAACAAAAATAAAGAGAAGTACAAAAAAAAAAAAATCAAATCCCTAAATAATTTGATAGGACAATTTCAACAGGGAAAAACAAACCAAAAAAAAAAAAAAAGTAGTCCAGGTCATTCTCTTAACTTCTAGGCCTATCAACAACTGTAAGATTTATGACTGAGCATATAAAACACACAGGACTCCATCACCTGTACATTTTCATAGAAATTAAAGTTCCCTTTTTTTTTTTTTTTTTTCTTTTTTTTTTTTTTTTTTTTAAACTAAACAGGGCCATGAGGAAGAGGTATCTTGCTTTACTGCGACTGGCTGCAGGATCGTAATCACTGGCGGAACTCCAGTTCATCAACACTGATTACTTTAGTAGAAGGCATGGAAGGGAGGGGTTGCTGTAGCACATCTGAGCCAAACCACTTGGCCAGGCCTAGAGGTGGACTCCCTGCTCGCAGCTGAGAGTGGGTTGTCCGATGTGTGGTGTGGCTCTGTGACTGCTGGGTTCCAGCAGGCACTGTGTGTATATCTGCAGAGAGAAACCATAACAGGTCTAGGTTTTTTTTTTGTTTGTTTTTTTTTAAAGTGCGATTTCTTGATACAACTGCCCTGTTATACAACTATTACAACTTTACAATAAGACTCATGTTAACCAATAACGTACATCAATACAACTCTTGGTACTTACTAGGTCTCTGCTGTTGTTGGAACTGTTGTTGCATGACTGCTAACTGCATATGTGGTGCAGCAGCTCTGGGGGGAATAAGTGGGTGTCCTGTAGTGCCCAGTGGATACAGAGGCTGGCCTAAGAGAGCAGGAGGCAGGCCCTGCAGCTGGGACAGATCTACAGTCTGGGGGAAAAGTCCTGTTCAGACAGACAGACCACTGTTATCACACAAACATTCACTGTGAACTCTTAGGTAACCCTAGGCACAGGAATGTCTCCAGAACACAAAGGAACCTACACAAAAATAACCATTTTGCAGTTAAACACCAATCCCCACCTGTTTGTAAGAGCGCAGGTCCAAGCTGCTGGGGCTGGATACCCTGGGCGATCATCCTCTGTACCACACCAGGATGCAATTGTGGTGGTGGAGGCCTAACCAAGGGGACGTGAGACAAAAGTGGTACTGGGTAAATGGGTCTGGGGTAAGAAGAAGAGGACCCTGGGGACATCATAGCAGGAGTGTGGTGCCCTGTTGTAGAGCTAGGCCTGGCTCGCTCAGCCTCTTTTGAGTGGCGATTCTGAGCAGATACAGGGGTGGAGCAGACTTTTATGCCACCTGCTTGAGGCCCACCACTTTCCACAACATCAAGAAAAGAGCTGGGGGAAGGACTGTCTATAAGGGAGACAATTTGATGGTTTATAAACAAAACATTCCACAGTGACAAACAGTACAGCTAAACTAAGAACCTTACCTTCCTGTGAGTTTGCCGTGTTCTCTTTGCTTCCTGGCCTACTCATTGGCTCATCTTTAGTCTTCTCCTTTGATTCATACATCTTTTTAATCACTGAGGTTGGAGTAAAAGATGGAGATAGCTGCAGGGGAGAAAAAAAAAAAAACAGATTGGCAATACAATTCCAAGAAACAAGCAGTCACTGCATCAAAAGGACATTCGACAAGGCAAGGGTTTGTTGCCAATTACATAACTTCAGCCAAAAGACGACTGGCCAATGAGGGACTGAGACAAAACCAGTTTAAAGCCTTGCATTTACACCTGCGGCACTGCCCAAATAAAAGAAATCCCAATTCAACAATTTTGGAAACAAATCAACAGGGTGAAATTCAGCTTGTACAGAAGTAGGGCAAGAATGTCTTTGCTTTGATCCATTGATATTAAACTCACCATACTAGTGACTGCAGTGACTGGGGAATTCCTGCCCGGCAGGTGAGGGCCAGGAGACCTGTTAATCCTCGTCTGCCTACAACAAACAGAACAAAGCCCCTGAACAACTCATTCAACTGGCCACCTATAAGGGAATTTGATTAAACAGAAAATCAGGAAGACAGCCAAGGAACCTTGGCCATGTTTGAAATGGCATACAGAATGTCGTGGAAAAGTTCGTTTATTTCAGTAATTCAACTCAAATTGTGAAACTCGTGTATTAAATAAATTCAATGCCACAGACTGAAGTAGTTTAAGTCTTTGGTTCTTTTAATTGTGATTTTGGCTCAAATTTAACAAAAACCCACCAATTCACTATCTCAACAAGTTAGAATATGGTGACATGTCAATCAGCTAATCAACTCAAAACACTTGCAAAGGTTTCCTGAGCCTTCAAAATGGTCTCTCAGTTTGGTTCACTAGGTAAGCCACAAACACTCATTGCCAAAGAAGCTGGCTGTTCACAGAGTGCTGTATCCAAGCATGTTAACAGAAAGTTGAGTGGAAGTAAAAATTGTGGAAGAAAAAGATGCACAACCAACCGAGAGAACCGCAACCTTATGAGGATTGTCAAGCAAAATCGATTCAAGAATTTGAGTGAACTTCACAAAGAATGGACTGAGGCTGGGGTCAAGGCATCAAGAGCCACCACACACAGACGTGTCAGGAATTTGGCTACAGTTGTCGTATTCCTCTTGTTAAGCCACTCCTGAACCACAGACAACGTCAGAGGCGTCTTACCTGGGCTAAGGAGAAGAAGAACTGGACTGTTGCCCAGTGGTCCAAAGTCCTCTTTTCAAATGGGAGCAAGTTTTGTATTTCATTTGGAAACCAAGGTCCTAGAGTCTGGAGGAAGGGTGGAGAAGCTCATAGCCCAAGTTGCTTGAAGTCCAGTGTTCAGTTTCCACAGTCTGTGATGATTTGGGGTGCAATATCATCTGCTGGTGTTGGTCCATTGTGTTTTTTGAAAACCAAAGTCACTGCACCCGTTTACCAAGAAATTTTGGAGCACTTCATGCTTCCTTCAGCTGACCAGCATTTTGAAGATGCTGATTTCATTTTCCAGCAGGATTTGGCACCTGCCCACTCTGCCAAAAGCACCAAAAGTTGGTTAAATGACCATGGTGTTGGTGTGCTTGACTGGCCACCAAACTCACCACACCTGAACCCCATAGAGAATCTATGGGGTATTGTCAAGAGGAAAATGAGAAACAAGAGACCAAAAAATGCAGATGAGCTGAAGGCCACTGTCAAAGAAACCTGGGCTTCCATACCACCTCAGCAGTGCCACAAACTGATCACCTCCATGCCACGCCGAATTGAGGCAGCAATTAAAGAAAAAGGAGCCCCTACCAAGTATTGAGTGCATGTACAGTAAATGAACATACTATCCAGAAGGCCAACAATTCACTAAAAATGTTTTTTTTATTGGTCTTATGAAGTATTCTAATTTGTTGAGATAGTGAATTGGTGGGTTTTTGTTAAACGTGAGCCAAAATCATCACAATTAAAAGAACCAAAGACAAACTATTTCAGTCTGTGTGCATTGAATTTATTTAATTACACGAGTTTCACAATTTGAGTTGAATTACTGAAATAAATGAACTTTTCCACGACATTCTAATTTATTGAGATGCACCTGTATACAAAACCATGCCAAAAAACCAGCATGTAGTACGCGAACATGGAAATCTGGTCTGAGTAAGACATCATTCAGGTATATTTGGCAGCATTCCAAAAATTGCTAATATACTGGAAATAAGTTCTCTTTTGTACTGTATCCCATGATGCAATGTGGTCTCTAAAATTTTTTTTTTTTTTTTAATCACAAAGAATTGCAAAGAAAACATCTCAAAGAAATAGCAAAGAAAGCATCAGCACATATGTAAAAGGCCATTTTTGTACTGCATTGTGTTGTAAACTTGCAGATAGACAGTGCCACTGTAGTCCCTCATTTAGTATACACTAAGGAACAATACACTCTGGTGTGTTCATGTACCATTCTGAACACAGCCTTTGGCTACCATTTGAATGAGGACATTTTTCCTAACCTGTTCCGGAAGGACTTCTCATGGCCGTGTTTGTTGTAGCCTTGCTGGTACTGGCGACCATGTAACGCCAGATCATGGAACATAATAGCATCCAATTCTGCTTGTTCCACTCCCATAGACAGTGCCCTCAACTGAAACACATTCAATAAGTTATCCCTACATTCCTATACAAGTCTACCATAATATTTGTATACTGAATAACAGTCCTCACCTGTTGTGGAGTGGGGCCTGGACTTAAAGCTCTGTGCATCTCAGGAATTTGGTCCACCAGAATTTGTTGTGGGCCAACAGGAAAGCCTGCAAGGAAAATAATGCATTAGAAAGGGGAGAAAGGAGAAAAAAAATAAATAAATAAATAAAAAAAGTAAAACCCAAGATTTTCCAAGCAAGTCAGAACTAAACCCAAAGTACAATAGTAAGACGACATCATTTAAAATTGCAGTTCCACCCTGTTCAGTACTGCATTTCAATATTTGCTACCTGTTCCTCTCTGTATGCCTGTGTAGAAGTCTTGAATGGGACCTCTGTGTGAAAAAAGAGGGGGTGAGGAGCCACGGTGGTGCAAGAGGCCAGGGGCTGGAGCAGGTGCAGCTTCAGGGTTTGCCAACAGACCACTCAAGAGTGGAGAACCTGCCCGTGGAGGCCTTTGAACACCCAACAACTCCTACAGCACAAAAGCAACAGAGACCAATGTTAATTCAGTTCTATAATGTAGTACAATATTGTGACACGTTACCAAGAGCAGAACAGCGTGACTAAAGACTTGGATGCATCACCTGGAATATATTCTTCTGCTGTAGGGCAGGTACTGGAGCCTCAGTTATGGTGCTCAGGATGGCAGGATCTGCAGACTGCTGCAGCTGTGCACACAAGGGAAAGGGCCATCAGCTTTACAATCAATCCACACACAAGGTTCAGTGTCCCACACCAGTGATTCCCACACCAATAAAGTGATTTAGAAAGCCACCACTAAATATTCAGATACAAATGGACAATCGCAATGCAGCCTTCGCACAACCCAAGTAAAAGAACACAACCATCTACAGACTACACCTTCAGAAGTTACAGTTTCTTTAATTTTCATGCCAAATATTCCTGCATTTAACTGTAACACCTGGATAAACAGCTCAAATACACAAACATGACTATCCATAATATGGCCTGGCATAAACCCTGCAGCTGTCCTTTCTCTCGGAATAAAAACAGCAATCCCAATACAAGCAATCCAACTTGCTCAACTTACATGTACAAACATATGCCCATCATTAATCCAATTCAAGGCATTACTAACACCAATTACCCTTAAAGGAATGAAAACATTTGCCTATCCACGGTGTAAGCAATTTTAATGTTTCTTTGCACGAATTTACTACATGCTTTTGATGAAACTAGCAAAGCTAGAGGTATAGCTTGCAAGATTAGCTCAAACTGTTGGCCAGGATAACTTTTAAAGTATGCATATAAAAGTCTCAGGGTCAAGTCCTCATGCTGCATTGCCCATGGCTCTGTTGTAGAAGCTAATGAGAAAATTCATTAAAAGTCAACCAAGTATGTGTCAGAATCTTCAGACAAAACAGTTGGAATTCCTCTTTAATTATATGGTATCATAAAAAAAAAGCATTACCATCAAATTAAAATAAACCATATTCATGAAACCCAATTCAATTAGAACCATAGACATTGGCAAGATGCTAATCCAGACACAAGCACAATGCCTAAATGTACAAATACTGTGCACATAAAGTGCCTTTCTTAAACAGAACATGGCATAGATTCCACTCTTGCCTATTCTACTTGTTCCAAAGCAGTGCTCATTTACATAACTGTTATACATCAAGACTTTAAAAACTATTGGTGTCTGTTTAACTACTAACCACACAAGTTTATCAGCCAATATTTGGAATTTTTACCTCCTTACAAATCGCCTTCAGTAACTAATTTTCATAAAATGAGTCACGCCCTACTCGGTGATGAACAGGACACATGGGAATATTTTCCACACCATCTTCCCTGAGAAACAAATTTACCTGGCTTCACTCACGCCCAGCTTTACCTGATGCAGAGCAGCATGCTCACACACATGCACACTCAGCCAGCTGTGTGGTCGCACTTACGTTGCTCGTGCTGGCCTTGGGCTGGGTGGGCAGGGTTCCACTTGCCTTCATACTGCTCACCAGCTTGTTGAATGCAGACATGTCAGGATCACGGGAACGGGCCATGACCCCCGTGCCTCCTGTAAGAGCTTCTTCCAGGTGCTCGGCCATGAAAGGAGTTCCTCTGCCCTGAGCCTGCAGCTGCCTGGGGGCTGGCTGAGGCTGCTCACTCTGAACTTTCAGCCCCTTTAAACCACTCTCCACCTCCTCCAAAGACAACACCACCCCAGAGTTAGCTACAACAGAGAGACAAGAGAGGATCCTGTTAAATTAGAGCCAAAAAGGAAAAACAGTTCTAAAATGTTACATCTGCATTACTTACTGCTCTCCTTGAGATGAGCCTTGTTTGCATTTAAGCTGGAGAGAAGGGGTTTAAGGTCAATTTTGGCTTTATGGAGCAGCTCCAAGATGTCCACCTTCTCTCTCCGCTCCTCCAAGGGAATTGGCATGAAATAGGGCGTAGGACCCTGACTAGGAGAACTACTGCATGGATCTATACATGGAAAAAATTCTCTAGTCAGTTTTTTTGGAGGAAGACAAACTACAGTACAGTTAAACAGAGTTTACATGACTGGATGGCAAACTGTGTTGAGCTAAACCTGGTGACTTTGCAGTTGCCACGGTCAAAATTTAAATGATTGCCACCATTTACATCAATCTTGCACCAAGGCACAGAATGGTTAATAGTATGTAACGCAGCATTAAAATGCACATGCAAAAGCTATGGTGTTCCGTTACCCGCTAGTTTCTCAAGCTCTTCATGCGGGGTGGAGCGCAGGCTGCTGGAGCGGCTACCAGAGGGACTCTGATTACTGTTGAACCAACGGCTAAACCGGCTGGCTGTGACTGGCCCTTCACCAAGCACGTCTTCGATCATCTGAAAAAGTGAGAATATGCAAGTGGTTCAGTATAGATCAGTATAAAAATAGGAAAAGGGTTATTTGGGGGATGGGGGGGGGGGGTGAGAATAGCACTTACATGATGAGAGCTTGCAGGCGGTTTAGAGCAATGAAGGCAAATGAAGTGTGGGCTTTTGGGAAAAGGTAATTCAAAGCCATGGGCACAAATGTTCACACTTAACCAAAATATCCATCAACCAAAGGGTCTGAATGCTCTGAGCACAAAGCTTCTATACCGCTTCATGACCTTTAAAGATTCACATCAAGCACACATTCAAACTAACCATTAACTGGATCAGTGATGGGCATAAATTTGTGTCAGCTTAGCCGGCTGTCTACCAAAACTTTCTCAGCCAACAAAGTAGCCAAATGGCTTTTAGCTTGCTGAGTGCAAACAAATCTCACATTCTCATCATTATGCATTACCAAACAATTACAAAGTTAAAATAATCAGGGCAGCTGCACAAGCATATAGAGCATCGCAAAGGGTATTAGGTGGACTGTGAATAAGGAAAAGACCCAACAGAAATGCCTCAGGTGTGATTAATGTTCAGGATATCAACCACCTTTTTAAGCATGCAGTGCTCCCCATATCTTACCGAAGCCAGGCCAGGCATTGTCTTCTCCAGATTAAAGAACTCATTGAAGTCAAACTCCCCAGCTGTTTGTTCAGGTAGAATGTCGGGATGAGGAACCTCCTGATCAGCACCTCTCACTTGGACCACTTGTGCCTCCTCAGAAAGACCACCATTGCACTCAACTGCACAAGAAAGCACAAGCAATTACACAATCATTCTTGATTCTTCATTTTTGTACATTAGTGAAAAATCTAAAAAGCTATACCAATTAAAAGAATAGAAAATGAAACTAACCCAAAGAAATGCAAGGTTTTACATGTCACTAGTATGAGACGGGTACCAGCTTGGCCATTGCTCTTTACTAAAAAGAACGTTTTGGAAGTCTGTGACATTGTTAAAGTTCTGAGGGTCACCACCATCCAGTGCGATTTGAAATTGGGTAGTAAAGTTGATCACATGTTGACCTCGGCCAACAAAAGCTTTTTGTTCTCCGTCGGTTAAAGAAATGGTGTCCTATCTATACAGGATATGTGTGCCCTGTGCTGGAGTATGCAGTTCCTGTTTGGCACAGTTCTTTGACTGCAGATCAAATTAAAAGGCTGGAAAGTGTGCAGAAACAGGTCTTGACTTTGCCAGAAAGCTATTCAAGTGTAGTTTCAGAGACTGGCCAAACCCCCTCAGGGAGGAGCTTACAGGTCACCAGACAAGAACTCAAACTGACAATCCCAAGATGTCAAACTGATATTGGAGATCACCCATTCCCTATATGTGCAGGCTTCTAAATGATTGTGGATTTTAGAAATTACAGGTGCATCTCAATAAATTAGAATGTCGTGAAAAAGTTCATTTATTTCAGTAATTCAACTGAAATTGTGAAACTCGTGTATTAAATAAATTCAATGCACACAGACTGAAGTAATTTAAGTCTTTGGTTCTTTTAACTGTGATGATTTTGGCTCACATTTAACAAAAACCCACCAATTCACTAACTCAAAAAAATTAGAATATGGTGACATGCCAATCAGCTAATCAACTCAAAACACCTGCAAAGGTTTCCTGAGCCTTCAAAATGGTCTCTCAGTTTGGTTCACTAGGTAAGCCACAAACATTCATTGCCAAAGAAGCTGGCTGTTCACAGAGTGCTGTATCCAAGCATGTTAACAGAAAGTTGAGTGGAAGGAAAAAGTGTGGAAGAAAAAGATGCACAACCAACCGAGAGAACCGCAGCCTTATGAGGATTGTCAAGCAAAATCGATTGAAGAATTTGAGTGAACTTCACAAGGAATGGACTGAGGCTGGGGTCAAGGCATCAAGAGCCATCACACAGACGTGTCAAGGAATTTGGCTACAGTTGTCGTATTCCTCTTGTTAAGCCACTCCTGAACCACAGATAACATCAGAGGAGTCTTACCTGGGCTAAGAAGAAGAACTGGACTGTTACCCAGTGGTCCAAAGTCCTCTTTTCAAATGAGAGCAAGTTTTGTAATTCAGTTGGAAACCAAGGTCCTAGAGTCTGGAGGAAGGGTGGAGAAGCTCATAGCCCAAGTTGCTTGAAGTCCAGTGTTCAGTTTCCACAGTCTGTGATGATTTGGGGTGCAATATCATCTGCTGGTGTTGGTCCATTGTGTTTTTTGAAAACCAAAGTCACTGTACCCATTTACCAAGAAATTTTGGGGCACTTCATGCTTCCTTCTGCTGACCAGCTTTTTGAAGATGCTGATTTCATTTTCCAGCAGGATTTGGCACCTGCCCACACTGCCAAAAGCACCAAAAGTTGGTTAAATGACCATGGTGTTGGTGTGCTTGACTGGCCAGCAAACTCACCACACCTGAACCCCATAGAGAATCTATGGGGTATTGTCAAGAGGAAAATGAGAAACAATAGACCAAAAAATGCAGATGAGCTGAAGGCCACTGTCAAAGAAACCTGGGCTTCCATACCACCTCAGCAGTGCCACAAACTGATCACCTCCATGCCACGCTGAATTGAGGCAGTAATTAAAGCAAAAGGAGCCCCTACCAAGTATTGAGTACATGTACAGTAAATGAACATACTTTCCAGAAGGCCAACAATTCACTAAAAATGTTTTTTTTATTGGTCTTATGAAGTATTCTAATTTGTTGAGATAGTGAATTGGTGGGTTTTTGTTAAATGTGAGCCAAAATCACCACAATTAAAAGAACCAAAGACTTAAACTACTTCAGTCTGTGTGCACTGAATTTATTTAATACACAAGTTTCACAATTTGAGTTGAATTACTGAAATAAACGAACTTTCCCACAACATTCTAATTTATTGAGATGCACCTGTACCTTTGTAATATGGGGTGGTTGATGTTAGATTGGAAATCTGTACATCTTAATACTGTATGTTTTAGAATTTTGTTTATTTTAAATTGTGGTTTAATTAGTATGGACATTTGTTTGTAACAGCAAAATAATTCAGTGTTCTTCACTGACGAACATCTTGAAGAATCTGTAATGTTGAAAAAGTCAACAACAACAAACAAACAAAAAAAATTTCACATGCCTTCTTTTATAGACTCGTTCCTCTTTCTTGAGCGCTTAGGTTTCCGTTTATCATCCTCTAGGACTTTATCATCAAAGCCAATAAGCTCAATGGTCTCTGACTGGCTTGTGGGTCCACCAGAAAACCATTCTGGCTCCTCTTCAGCATAAGAGTCATTCCTTCTCCTCTCACTAAACACTCTTTTGTCACCGAAGTCCCTCTGTAACAGCAGCAGAAAGGGGCATTAGTTACCTCATCTTATTAAAACACTAACAGGAGGGGAAAAAAGTAAAATAAAAAAAATCTGAAATCACAAAAGTCAAGAATTATAATCTGTAGATGCTGGCTATAAATCACAAACTAGGTTAAGGACTAGGGCAGCAGATCATTTACTAAACAGGATCAGTGTTTTTGTCCTGCTAGGATGTTTAAATCACCAAGGTCAGTAAAAATGCACAAGGCCAAATAAAAGTACATCATTTCTTTGGGCTTGGTTTTAAGGAACTGGAATTGGCTTCAGCCATAATATATGCACAGTATTTTTACACAATACCCTGAATCGCTTGTCCTTGAAGTCACGTTCCCTTTCACGGTCCCTTTCTTTGTCCACCCGAATATCCCTCTCAAATCCACGCGCCGCCATGATGCGACCACTTCCGATACGCCGTGTGTTCCCAAGACGGAGAGACTCATTCTCTTTGTTCTCAAGGGGGCTGATGGGACGGCGAGTCAGGGCAGCGGGTGCCACTTGGCAGCCGCCTCCAAAACTACGGCGCTGGGGGCTAAGAACTACCTCCAAGTCATCCTCTTTAATACGCTCTCGTGGGTCTAGAACAGTAGCACAAAAAGCTTTTAATAACCTGGATTACATCCTTGGAAAACATTTCATATGGGGCTTTTTTCAAACACACTGCTTAGAACTGAATTTCTGACCACTGTAGTAGCAGTGCATCAATTTACCAGCAATTCTACGTTTCAGGGGAGGTCTATCTTCAGCATAGTCCCTCTTGTATCCCTCCACTGGTAAGTCACACTCTGAGGGATACAGTGACGCATGCCATTTTTCAGGATCCCACACCCCATCACTAGAGAAATTAAATTAAGATTAGTTTTTCCAAAGCAAAAGCTTAGCAATAAATACATTTTTGGACAGTTCCGGAAACAAACTTTGAACATACAGATCCATCTTTAACTTTGAGGAACTTTATAACCAAGATGTGAGCAAATATTAAGGAATAAAACAGCACCACAGTCTGTGCTTTACTAATTTATTGTACTGCTCACCTGTCATATTTCTGAGATAGGCATTCTGGTCTCTCATTAGAAATAGGGAGCTCTTTGATTTCCAAAAGCTCCTCCTGTGTAAGGAAGATCAATCACCAATTAAAACCAGACTACAGTAGTTAGACAGACTGTGAAGAACTTGGTCTCGACTTTGGCTGATTAAGAAAGATGCCGTGTCCAACCTTGGTGTATCGGTAGGCAGAATTCAATAGAGAAGTCTTCACAGTGTGGATCGTTTTATTGCCATTTTCCTGATCCTCTATACAGGCATTTTTGTCCATGACTGAGGCAGGAGGCCAAAGTGTAGCTTCTGTCTTGGACACTCCAAGTACCTGTACGCAAAGGATTTGGTTAGATTGAAACCTTAAAAATATTGCCAAAAACCGTTAGGAATACAAGCTTTAAAGGCAAACAAAAAAGTCATTTAAATGGGTAACTTCAGTAACATGTTTTCAGTGCACTGAGGAATAGCTGAGCGATACAGAGTGTCTAAAACCTAAAGACTGCAATGACACTACAGTAAGTTTGCGTTGTGGCCGAGACGCATTATTAGTTTGACGTTAACCAGCATCAACAGCTGATTAAGCAGTGTGCTGTGTCATTAACCAACTGGACCAGTTTGTACGATGAAAGCGATGTAGATTTGTAACTATATTCGTTTTAAACTGCGCAGGAACAGCAGCTAACCCGCTTTTTGGGATTAATTAACAATTCAGTTTAGCTTGTTAGGGTTAATTGAGTGGACAAATCAATTTGGGCGCTAATGTTTGCGCAGCCGGATGCTAGCGATATGAGGTTAGCATCCAGAGTTAGCTCTTCACTGGTAGCCAAAAAAACAAGAGCACTTAGTAGGTTAGCTAATTAATTTACACATTTTTTTTTTTTTTTAAAGGCAATACTACAGCAGTATATTGTTTTGCTGGTAGCCAGTTAACTTACCTTCTTCTAGCCAAACCCCCCTCAAGTTACTCCTCACTGATGCTCACACCCGCTGATGCTACAATTAGCTAACTTTTACACCAAACGCCGAGTCTCACACAAGTGCGTCCAGGCGATTCAGCTGGACGCGGTGTCCGCTTGCAACCCGATATTAGATTTAAACTATATTTGTTGGTTTTTTTTTATTGAACCATGGGACGCTTATGAGGTGTACAGTTCAGATAACACTTTCACCGCGTCAGCGTTAACGAGCTAGCGAAGGACTTTCCAACCAAGCTAGCCAAACGTTCAACAAACTAATGCCGTTTTATTTTATTTTTTTGGCCGATATGCAAGTCATCAAGCTCTGATTCTCTCATAACACAAATTTAACACAGACCGAGCAAATGAAACTATTGCTACTACAATATTGCTGCGTTTGCAGCTTAGCTTACAAGCTGTCGGAAACAATCCAAAGGCTAGCCGGCTAGCTAACTAAATTTTTATTATTCACTACTAAGTATGATGTGCTCAAAAAGCGCGCTTAACCACTGAAACACGACAGTAAGTTTGCGTTAGTTGGGTTAAACAGGATAGTGAGTTGAACCGCTTCAGCGCAGGCTGACCGGAAACATCACTGTACCTCGGGCTAATATTACTTTGTTAGTAAGAGCTCTCTCTCTCTGTGTCTTTCTCTCTCTCTCTTTGGTCTCTCTCCAGTTGCTCAGCAGCAATTTTCCTCGGATCACCACAGGTCCTGACTGAAGGCCCAATCCAGGATTATATAGCGACCGCTTCCGCCTTTGTTAAAATGTAAAATATACACGCATCATTTTTATTATGTTTTTAAATTCCCAGTAACATATAATGATATTTTTTGGAAAATTAATATGTACATTTGTTTAGAAATTATACGTAATTGTAATTACAAAGCGTGCCATTGAATATTGGTCAGGCATTCTAAATTGCCACCTAATGTAGACCAAAACGGTTGTTTTTTTTTTCCCCAGTTGAGATTCCCGTGTCTGAATACTAGCGATGGGCGATATCACTTGTTTCCTTTAGATGTAAAAGTAATATCAAAACTAGTATCCCGATACCGATACATTGAAAAGTTTCCTTGTGTATATAAAAGGGGGAAATTAGCTATTTCTGCAGTGTAAATATGAAAATAATGTTCAGTTACACAGGGGTTCTGAAAATGTAAACTAACTGAATACACTTAAATGAAATGATACATTGTATTTTTTTTTTTTTTTTTTTTTTTAAAGAAAAGCTACTTGCAGAAACTCTTTTTAAAACTCTTTAAAATTAGTTTTTGGTATTGCCAGAGCATCTAATAAACTTCTGGCATGTGTTTTATTTTGCTTCATTATTGTTTTCGCTGTGAAATAACTCCAAATACTTCTTTTATATATATATATATATATATATATATATATATATATATATATATATAGAGAGAGAGAGAGAGAGAGAGAGAGAGAGAGAGAGGGAGGGGGGGAGAGAGGGAGGGGGGGGAGAGAGAGGGGGAGGGAGGGAGAGAGAGGGAGGTTTTTTTTTTTTTTTGTGAAGATTAGTCTCCACTCACTCACTCACTCACTCACTCACTCACACTCAATACCAGCTTATCCCAGTCAGGGTCATGGTGGAGGCTAGTCTCCAGATACTTTAAAAATGTCATCTTGTATATATATATCAAGTAGAAGTCCTTTTACAGTGTTTTGGATGTGGATATCAAAACATTTGATAAGTAATCACAGGGTCATATTTTGTTCCCCAATAAATAACCAGTGCTTCACTTAACAGTAACTGCTTTGTCCTGATGTGGGCCACAGTGGATCCAGTGTTTATCTAATGTCATTCCTTGTGCCTACAAGGCAGGAATACACTTTGATTGTTATCTTGGTGTACTGTTTTCCAGGCATGCTTTGGATCCACTTGTCCCCTTAGAAAGAAGGGTTACTGCAACCAGTAGAAAGTTATTCTGAATGATCACCTTTATCCTATGATGAACATTTCTATGCTGACGTAAATGGTCTCTCCAGAATGACCCTGCCCCCTTCCACAGGAACTGAACACCTATTGGAAATTTTCGACTGACGTTAGACAGCACTCTCCACCAGCATCATCAAAACACCAATTTGTGTTCCCTGCCTTGTGCCCCGAGTTCCCCGGGATAGGCTCCAGGCTCCCTGTGACCCCGTGAAGGATAAACGATATGGAAAATGAATGGATGGAAAGATCTTGCTCAATGAAGCTGTTCTGGTGGTTTGTGGTTCTCCATTATTTTTTCCCTTTCATTTATCACATATATATATATATATATATATATATATATATATATATATATATATATATATATATATAGATAGATAGATAGAGTGGGTATAGAAAAGAATCACCCTCCCCCTTTAAAATAATTACATTTTGTTGCTTTTCAGCCTGAAATGAAGACAGACACCATTTTTGTTTTATCCAGCTGTATTTACTCAGTGCAACTTATAACATCCAAGTGAAAGATATAACACCAACATGTCAGAAAAAAAATATATTAAAAAAACAGAATCACTGAGTTGGAAAAAGGATCACCCCCCTTGCTTTAAATTTGCCTTAATTTTTTAATTTCAGCCTTTAGTCTGTTGGAATATGTCACTCTTCTTTGCAGAACTGCTCAAGTTCAGTTCAATTTGATGGTGACCGTTTGTGGACTGCAGTCTTCAAGTCATTCCACAGATTTTTAATTGGGTTTTAACTCTGGGCTCTGACTAGGCCATGCAAGGACATTCACCTTTTTCTCCTTCAACCACTGTGTGGTCAGTTTCGCTGTGTGTTTTGGGTCACTGTCATGTTGGAAGGTAAACCTTCTTCCCATTGACAACTTTCTGGCAGAGGGCATTGTCCTTCTATCCTGACAAGTGCTCCAGTCCCTGCTGCAGAGAAACACCCCCATAACAGGATATTACCACCTCCATGCTTTACTGTAGGAATGGTGTTATTTGGATGGTGAGCTGTTTTGGTTTTCCGCCAGACATATCGTTTGGTGTTGAGGCCAAATAATTATATTTTAGTCTCATCTGACCATAACACCTTTTTCCATGTGGCCTCAGAATCTTCAAGGTGTGTTCATGTGGCCTTTGTGAGGAGTGGCTTTTTTCTTGCAACCCTCCCATACAAGCCACATTTGTGGAGAATTTGTGATATTGTTGACACATGCACACAATGACCACTCTTTGTCATAAATTCCTGCAACTGCTTCAGAGTTGCTGTAGGCCTCTTGGTAGCCTCTCTGACCAGTTTCCTCCTGGCTCTTTCATCCAGTTTGGAGCGACGTCCTGATCCAGGGAGGGTCTGTGTTGTACCAAATATCTTCCACTTCTTAATAATAGACTTCACTGTGCTTCTAGGCATTGATAAAGTCTTTGAATTTTTTTTTGTATCCATCTCCTGACTTGTGCCTGTCCACAACTTTACCCCAGAGAGCTCTTTTCATGCTGAGCTAATCAAAATGACCACAGCTGATCACAGTTGAAAGTCAAATGGCTTTGTGTGCCATTGAGAAGGTGATTAGCTACAACTAATTGAGTTTACAAGCCATTTTTAGGAGGGGGTGATCCTTTTTCCAACTCAGTGATTGTTTTTTTTTTTATTTAAAAAAAAAATTTTTCTGACATGTTGGTGTTATATCTTTCACTAGATGTTATAAGTTGCACTGAGTAAATACAGCTGGATAAAACAAAAACTGTGTCCGTCTTCATTTCAGGCTGAAAAGCAACAAAATGTGATTATTTTTTCTATACCCACTGTATAACATAGGTTGATAAAAGAAAACACCCATAATCAAATCTTGAACCATTACCATTACTCCCTGATGATTACATATGCAATAAACAATGTGTATTAATTATTATACCACAGTGCTATTAAATGCTCAATTCTAATAAGTCAGAAGGTGTTGCTTAATTTTCTATAACATCATGGCTCTGACTATAGTACTGGTTGCAACATTTATATTAATGCATTTATTTAATACATAATGATTTCAATAGTAACAACTTACACAAGGACTGTATGGCAGACTCTCCACATTAAAAAATGTGTAATTGTTAATATGGGGGGCCTTCTGTGAGGAAATGTTTATTTAGCATTTTTGGAAGGAGTCTCCACTGATTTGTAAAAAATCAGAGGTGAAGCTAAAATTTTCCAAAGTCTTCAGCATGACTTTACGGTTTCCCTGTGACATTAAAAGCTGCATTCTGTTAACCTGATGAGAGAAAGAAAAAAGAAGCTGGTGACCATTTATAGCTGTTCTAACGTAAGTGATAACAGGAACTAACTTGTTCTGTGGATGTTCCATAACATTAACCATAACTAGAAACAAATAAAAATTATAATGTCATGTTTAAATTAATAAAACATTGTAATATTGGGGGGAGGAAAGGGGGGGTGACAGTGGCCTGGTGGCTAGCATGTTTGCCTCGCACCTCCAGGGTTGGGAGCTCTAATCCCAACCCTGCCCTGTGTGCGTGGAGCTTGCATGTTCTCCGTGTGCTTTGGGGTTTCCTCAGAGTACTCCGGTTTCCTCCTCCAGTCCAGTGACGTGCTGTAGGCTGATTTCCAAATTGTCCGTAGTGTATGTGTGAATGTGTGCGATTGTGCCCTGCAATGAGTTGGCACCCCATCCAGGGTGTCCCCTGCCTTGTGCCCCAAGTTCCCTGGGTTAGGCTCCAGGCTCCCCCGCGACCCTGTGTGGGATAAGCGGTAGAGAAAATTAATGGATGGATGGATGGATGGATGGATGTAATTGTTGGCAAACTGCTGTGGCATTAGGAGAACACTTCAGGATGTGCTGTTATTGGAAAACAATCACCTTCGCTCCTTGCTTCAGTCCGCATCACACCACCCCGTTGTTGTTTATTTTCCTCCCCTGTCGTGTTGTACCCCCTATACGGTGTATAGGCATACATACTGTATGTTGTACTCCTAATATAAGGATAATATAAGGCTTCGCCGAACTTTTATTGTGAAATGAAGCAGGCGGATGTTTACGCAGGACGCGGCAGTTTACGGTTTGTTGTAGATTTGGGTTACCTGTAGAAATGGGTTTGTGTGATGGATATGAAGAAAAATTCGCTGAAGTGTCGCTAAGTTATTCCTAATACCATATGTGTGGTTTACTACGTAATTCAGTTTGAAAAATAAGAAAATACAATAAACGTTTGTTCCTCGCTGTCTGTCTGAAGAAGTTGTCTAGGTAGCGACTTGGCTAACAGTCAGGAACAAAGTGGCAAACACTGAAGAAAGGGTTAAAGGTATTGTTTCTTTATCATTTCTCTGCGAGTGCTAAAACGTTCATATAAAACACTTCACATTTGTTCAGTTTGTTTCGCTTTATTTGTACAAGGAACCCAAAACTTAATCTGGAAAGATGGAGTTATTTTCTGTTAAACATCACAAATCTTATTAATAATATTAGTTTTGTGAGCACAATGTTCACATTGAGGCACTGAATTGGTGTTTAAGTCTTTAGTACATGTTATGATCGCCAGTCACGACGTACCTGCTTAAAACTCCACACTACATTTATAAACGGCTGGTTTTGACAGCTCACTGTAATAATCCAAGTGGACGACTGCTGAGAGTTAAGGGGAATAAAAAATAACCCTGAAGTTATCTAAAAGTGGATTTTATTTCTTTTCAGATTTATTTGTTGTTCCCCAGTGGGTAACCATATATGAAAAGCAACATATTTAATGTATGGTCAATTATGTAAACCTGTTGCAGGTGTTTCTAACGCAGTCTTAGCAAATAATCACTTAATAGGTTTACAGGTTTTACATGAAAGGTTTTTGAAAATTTGTAGCTGCTTGTTGCAGAGAAGAAGTGAGAACGTGTATAATGAAAGGTGTTAAGGCGCAGCACGAACAAAGACAAATAATGATTCATAGCTGTAATGTGTGGTTTGTACTCATAAACCTATCCTTATGATCATACTTGCAGGTCTGATTATGGACTTTGTCGTTCTTAGATAGATAGTGATGGAGACTACTTTAATGATCCCCAAGAGGAAATTAGGTAAAAACAGGATTCGGTTCAATTTGGTTTTATTTGTGTAGCGCTTTTGACAACGGACATTGTCCCAAAGCGGCTTTACAGAAATATATAAATTTGAAGAGTATGAATGTGTCCCTAATGAGCGAGCCAGAGGTGATGGTGGCAAGGAAAAACTCCCTGAGACTATATGAGAAAGAAACCTTGAGAGGAACCAGACTCAAAAGGGAACCCATCCTCATCTGGATGACACTGGATAGTGCGATTATAAATCAATCTTTTCTATAACTGTGCACTACATGGTCAAATAGTATCTCATTGGATCTCATTGCTTTTCCATAATATTTTTTTTGGCAGGGAATTAACTCCATGTTGTTGCTGTATAAGGTGTTTCCTGGAACACAAAATCTCTGCTTATAGCTTTAACCAGTGCTAAACCTGAATATCAAACACAAAGTAATTTAGCTACATGAAGTATTTTCGAAATAATAGACCAGTGCTAATATTCACCGTTATATATACTGTACCTGCTGTTTATTTCAGTCAAAGGCTATGCACAAAACAAAAACACAATGTGGAAAACGGGGCGTGTCTGCAAAGGGCTCGATGAGGAATACACCAGTCCGTAAGGTCACCTACAGAGTGGGTTACACGTGGAACAGAGGTGGACGACTCAAAGAGCTCAGGATACGGTTAGTAATCATTAATGCAACAGGACGTCCTTTAAGAAGCTGATTTTGTGATTGTGCCAACACCAACGCTGCTTTGGGCTGTGTGTGTAGGCATCTTGCACGGAAGTTCCTTCACCTCTGGGTTCAGAAGACTTTTGGACGAATCACTCCATCACATGCCAGGTTCAGTTCTTGGCCACACTGCCATTGTTGGACTATTTGGATCTGTATTAAAAAAATAATAATAATAACTGCAGCTAATATTAGTACTACTACTAATAAAATGTAATAACTCCAACAGGTAGTTGTGTGAATGATTTTAAAGTGACTTTCATTTCCCAGGTCTCACCACGATAAGGTGGTCCTGAGGAAGGTTCTGAAGGCCTGGAAAGATGACTGGTGGCACGCCAGAAGAGAGTGGACGCTGACCATTAGAGCAGACTGTCACTATAAGTGAGTATGTAATAGAGAAGGAATTTGTTAAGAAATAAATAAAAACTAGGGTATCATTGTACAGGTAAAACCTTGCTCACTGGTTCCTATTAGCTTTATTAGCTTTATTTAATGTTAGCCATATCCACATTTTTGTCTCAATTGACACTGTTCAGTAATTTTAAAGCATACTGGTGTCTACATGTGAGCCAAATGTTTTAGAATGCATTTCTGGGTTTTGTATTACAAGCTTCTATCCAGAAGATAGAGAGCCACAGCAAATCTTAAAATACTAATTGAACAATTTCTCATGTCTTTTGTCCTCTTACTGCAGGTATGTCCTGTACAGTAAAGTGTACCAAGCCTGGTATGAATATTTGTCTGTTCAGAAAGAAGAGAAAAAAAAGCTGCAGATCGCAGACGTCTTTGGTATAGGACGCGTGTAAATTTCTGTACACATTACTAAATATATACACTATGGTTGCTGGTCTGTCAGCTCTTTGCATAGATGTGTGTCACTGTGTGCCGTGTTGCAGCGAAGCAGCATCGGATGCGTGTCGTGTGGGATGGCTGGGAGCTGTATGTGGAAATGAGACGCTTAAAGCACAGGATGTATGACACAGCCCTAAAACACCACAGACGTACTGCTATTGGGTGAGCATTATAATCTGCTCATTGTCAGATATAGGTTAGTCTGAGGAAAAGTTATAGACCTTTATTTGTGTGTTTTGTGATAGATGGGTCTGGACTGTGTGGCAAACTGCACTACAGCAACGCAGAACAGAGCATCTTCATGAAGAACTGGCTGTACAGCAATGGACTATGTCTGTACAGAGCAGAGTAAGTGTGTGTGTGTGTGTGTGTGTGTGTGTGTGTGTGTGTGTGTGTGTGTGTGTGTGTCTAGAATTAGGAGTGTTAAATTTACTGTAAAACTTGAACTTGGATTTTATTTAGGATTTTTACTCCATTTTATCAATTTTACTCCAATCTCAATTTGCTCATCTGGCAATTCCCATCCACTATGTGTCCCCTATGGAAGAACAGCTACAAACCAAGGATAGTTCCTCTGAGATATGCAAAGCCAGTTACTGCATCTTTTCAAAAGAGTTTTGTATTTCTTGGGCAACCTTTTCACACAGTTGAGAAGGATCCAAAATGGCTTCCTATTCAACGTATAACAGCTTTGTAGAACCTATGAAGTGCACTATATGCATTTTTTTTTAGTGTGGACTAGCCTGTTGTAGTTTAATGTATTAGAAAATCAATGTACAATCTCTTGGATGTGTGTTAAGGCATATCTGTGTTTGGAAATTGTTTGAATGCTACTATAATTACGTCTATTTACAACAGAGTTGTCACTGTGAACCCGTTTCTTGACCTGTTCCCTGTTTCCAAACAAAGTTATGCCCATTGTATGACATAATGTAGATGAAGAAGAGAAGTGGAGTGGATCATTAAGAAGTAAATAAGTATTGGATGCTCAGAATGGAACTTATCATAAAACCCCAACACAGCTTACGCTAAACCGACTTCAGTTTAATTTATTTCTTATTAAAACTAATTAGTCAGATATGTATCATTTGCTGGTGGTATGGGTGAGTCAGCATCTGTCTTTTTTTTCTGGAGCTGGATCATCAGGAGGTCTTAAAAATATCTGCTATGCTAAAATCTCTGCATGTGAGGAATCCCGATTCCTGATACTGACCATCCCCTTTTTCTGAATTTGCAATGTATAACATAAATGCATATTTCACATTTGATCAAATTGTGTGTGTTGATTGCAGGCATGGCTGCAATGGAAAAAGAAATATGCACAGACATGTGTCTTGAGAGAGAAAGAAGCCAGAGCACATCTTCAGTACTGCCAGCAAATCCAGAAACGTGTACTACAATGCTGGATTACACACACTCAACAAAAGAAAGTTGAAAATGAGGCAAAAGGTACCACACCTACCCTACCTGTGTTATTTCCTTCATATTGAGTCTTTCTGTAATTACAGTAGAGAAGCTCATTGTAAGCTCACTGGAGAGCTCACGTCCCATGTTTTGTATTTCCTGATCTAAATTATAAAGTTGCCAGGAAATTCTTCTGGCATAAAGCCATAATTTGCTCATGTGTTGCAGCTGTGGCTAACACTGTATGGTGCTGCTCTGTGTTGAGGAGGTACTGGTGTGCGTGGCACAGAGCTTTGAAGAACAAACAGATTGCAGAGGATCTAGCACTGCATGCCACTCAACGCCGGGCATTTTCACATTGGAGAGATTGTATCCTTATATGCTTTCAGTCATTACATTTAAATATGCTTTTCTAATAGATTTTAATCTACTTGTTTTCTCCAAATTTGATCCTAGTCAATTTCCACCAGCTATTTCTCACTGAAAGCATGGTACTTGGCTAATGTTCTTCTGCTGAGATGTGAAGAGCTGCCTGATGAGTGGGAATTGACCATGACTAAATTAGGGAGAAAATCCAAAACAAAATTGTGAGACTCACCTTTTAGGGGGGAAACAATAAAGATGCTCGAGAACTATGTGTTTTCCATGTGGTTGTTTTAATTAAAACTTTTCCTTGTACACTACACTTTCCTGATCTGCTTTGTAGATGTGCACGTGTGCTCTATAAAGGCCAAGAATGAACAGACTGCCATTCAGCATCGACACCTTCACCTGCTGGTCAGAAACACATGAGCTGTGCAGTCTTGGAAATACTAATACAGGAAGTTTTTACACATTTTCTACTCGAGTCAAACATTCTCTATTTCTCACTTTGCTCTCTCTCCTTTTTCAGCGTATAGGGTTTAAAGGCTTGGCCCTAAATGCCACTCGCTGTAAAACTCATCAGTTCAACAAGAACATTAGTGCAAAGCATCATCGGCACACAGTAATACAAACTAATTGTTGCTATGTATGAAATTTATGCAGTATTTCTCTAGCATCTTTAGTATGTAGTATCTCTAGTACCTTGCAAAGTATTACTTGAAACACTTGACTTAATATGATTTGTAGATTTAGTATTGCATTTATTAAGTTAGCTTTTGTGTTCTATTCCTTAGATAACTTGTTGTTTGTTTGCAGATGATGGTGAAATATTGGAAATGTTGGCAGCTGCGCTTGGAGCAGACTGAGGAAAGGAGTATTCAGCCCCAAATCACAGTAGCAGTAAACTATCACAGGTTCATAATTTGTCATTTAATAATCACAAATGTAAAAACCTACTATTTTAAACACTTAGGCTTAGTTTAAGGCAATACTTTTTAAATCAGTCCTCAGGGATCTCCATACGGTTTTTGCCTTCTCCCAGCATCCAAAACACATAAACCAAGAAATCAGTAAGGCTGACTAGCTGAGATTTGTGAAAAGGTGAAAAAGTTTACATCTATGGGGCTCCAAGGACCAATTTAATAAACAGTGGTTTAAGGCAAGTCCATTGGTAACCAGCTGATGTTTTTCAGAGAGAGTATTAGATAACTTTAATGTTCTTAAATGAAATGAACGAGTTAATCATTTGTAAATGGCTTTATGTAGCATTTTAACAAAATACAGTGGATGAAAAGTGTAAGGTCACATGCTATAGCATAGCAGGGATGCCAAAGATATCTGGATTCCAGCAGAATATTTTTTTTACCAGCATTTTCCTGTTCAAAGACATATATTTAAATCAACAGTTAATCCCCAGGTTTAGTAAGTGTGGTAGAGCTGGGAACTCCATCCAGTCTACCAGCACCGGAGTTACTACATCCGAAACAGACTTATGGAAATGTTAAGAATTTTTTTTTTTTGTATTTACTTTTAGAATTGCAGTGCTGAGAGTTTGTCTTCAGAGATGGAGAGAGCATTGCAAAGAGCACAGACACATGCAGGTACCAGCCCGAATCGGATTCAAGTTTTATCACCCGCTTTTCCTCCACAGTGATCCTATGTTCACCTGCTCTGTCATAAACCACTGTGTCTATTCAGTAGTGCAGTTAACATCAGCATAATGAAAGATTCACTTGTCACATAATATGAACCTTATTTTCCTTGTATGCGTGTTTGTGTGTGTGTGTAGGATTTAGAGTTGCGAGCTGACTCTTGGTTTGCAACCCGGATCCTTCCAAAATATGTGAAATCCTGGACAGAGTTTACAATACAAAGAACAGAGCACAGGGAGAGGCGAGAAATAGCTGAACAGTATCATCAGTGAGTTTGTGAAATAATAAACATGAGATTTCATTTGGACCTGAGTTTTTTTGTGTGTGTGTGAGACTACTAATGTATTTATTATGTTTTTGTTAATTGCATTGTGATTTAAAGCCCCTGCCAATGTACTTATATTTATGATTCATTTGTTTTATATACAGTACTGTGCAAAAGTTTTAGGCAGGTGTGAAAAAATGCTGTAAAGTAAGAATGCTTTCAAATAGACATGTTAATAGTTTATATTTATCAATTAACAAAATGCAAAGTGAGTGAACAGAAGAAAAATCTACATCAAATCAATATTTGGTGTGACCACCCTTTGCCTTCAAAACAGCATCAATTCATCAATTCTTCTAGGTACACTTGCACACAGTTTTTGAAGGAACTCGGCAGGTAGGTTGGCCCAAACATCTTGGATAACTAACCACAGTTCTTCTGTGGATTTAGGCAGCCTCAGTTGCATCTCTCTCTTCATGTAATCCCAGACAGACTCGATGATGTTGAGATCAGGGCTCTGTGGGGGCCATACCATCACTTCTAGGACTCATTGTTATTCTTTACGCTGAAGATAGTTCTTAATGACTTTCATTGTATGTTTGGGGTTGTTGTCATGCTGCAGAATAAATTTGGGGCCAATCATATGCATCCCTGATGGTATTGCATGGATAAGTATCTGCCTATACTTCTCAGCATTGAGGAGACCATTAATTCTGACCAAATCCCCAACACTATTTGCAGAAATGTAGCCCCAAACTTGCAAGGAACCTCCACCATGCTTCACTGTTGCCTGCAGACACTCATTCGTGTACTGCTCTCCAGCCCTTCGGCAAACAAACTGCCTTCTGCTACAGCCAAATATGTCAAATTTTGACTCATCAGCCCAGAGCACCTGCTGCCATTTTTCTGCACCCCAGTTCCTGTGTTTTTTTGCATAGTTGAGTCACTTGGCCTTATTTCCATGTCAGAGGTATGGCTTTTTGGCCACATGAAGGCCACTTCTGACCAGACGTCTCCAGACAGTAGATGGCTGTACCAGGGTCCCACTAGTTTCTGCCAGGTTTGAGCTAAGTTTAGCTGAGTTTGGCTGTTCCTCACACAGTTTTATTCCTCCTACATAGCTGTTTCTGTTTCAGTTAATGATTGTGTTTCAACCTACATATTGAATTGATTATCATTAGCACCTGTTTGGTATAATTGTTTAATCATACACCTGACTATATGCCTACAAAATCCCTGACTTTATGCAAGTGTACCTAGAAGAATTGGTGCTGTTTTGAAGGCAAAGGGTGGTTACACCATATATACACCATATATTGATTTGATGTAGATTTTTCTTCTGTTCATTCACTTTGCATTTTGTTAATTGATAAATATAAATTATTAACATGTCTATTTTTGAAAGCATTCTTACCTCACAGCATTTTTTCACACCTGCCTAAAACTTTAGCACAGTTCTGTACATCTTTGACTACAGCTTTGACTATTGACATCAAAGGCTATGTCTCAACAATGTCAAGCTTCACAGTTGATAGATTTGTATATGAATACCTGATGTCACTTAATCCGAACATGATCCCACTAAACTCTATAAGTTGAAAGATATAATGCCTCTGCCACCAGGTTGTTCGTGCATTCGTATGCGATTATTGTTAGAGTGATATCTCAGGAAGGAGTGCTTGAATGTTTGTAGGATTTATATGGCATTATCACTGTAACTGGTGGATGAACTGATTCGATTTTGGAATTTATCTAAACAGGGTTAAGGTCACAGCAAGGTCAAATGTCTGAAATCATTTCTCTTCAATAGCTTCCTTCCTGTTTTAAGTAAATTTTAAGGATATTTCAGGCATAACAATTAAGTAACAGGACTGACTAGACTTTGGCGGTGGAGGCATCCCTGTTGATGCCTTTGGCATCGAGTTCTGCTTGTCTGCTGGCTGCTTTGAGTTTATTGCGATCATGGTGGGATTAAGTGATGTCAGGTATTCATGTACAAATCAAAATTAAGAATTTACAGCCGTCCGCTCCCGTCTTTAGTAACCACAAAGACTTAAGTGCATGTTTCATGCTCACTCTGCTTTGTAGCTTGTATGAGCTGACATGCCCACAAAGTTCTGATCAGGTGGAAATTTTTCTAAAGCAATATAATAAAGAAATTAGACGAGTATAAATAGTTATTGAATTTGACATTGGTAAATACGTATTAAGTGACAGATCATCCAAAGCTTTTGTAAACATTTGAAACCTTGTCGACGGAGGATTTAAATGTAAATATCTTATGTTAAGATGTCAGCTATCAGCTTTTGTTACTGAAATGAGCTATTGTTCTTGAACATGTCTTTTCCTGAAAGTGAACTGTTTAATTGTGCATGTTAGAACATACTGAGGTCTGTTTGTGTGTGTGTGTATTTATTTATTAATTTTTTTTTGTTGATTGTAAAGACAGCAGATGTACAGCTGGGCTTTTTATACCTGGTGGGAACGTTGCATTCATCAGAGAGACCAGAGACTAGCGGAGAGAATGGTAAATAGTCAGGGAAACAGACACACATGCGTCATTAACTGTATAAATGGACATACAGAATTCTCTTGAATAGGGTTGAAAGAATGGAGTTTTTTTTTTTATATAACCTACTTGTGAAGCCAGAAGTCTCTTTTGTTTGTAATGTATCGTTTGAATAAGTAATTTGAGGCAAATATAAACACTAAGTAAGTAACCTTAAGACTGTTTACCACTGTCCAAAGTAGTGGTACAGTACCTATGATAGCAGAGGACTGGAATTGTGCTTTTTCAATTAGCTTTGTGTAAAGCAGCAAAAATTCCAGGTAAATGATTTTTGCTACCCACGTAAGATTGACATCAATAGTTAGTAATGCTCCTCAAAGTTTACTTACAATTTCTTTAGGGTTTTGTAGTGGCCATGTGTCAAATCAAATCTTGTTTTTGACCTTGCAGAGGAAAATACCCCTATTAATATTGTGTTATTGTTTATATTAAATCAGTAGAAATCAGTCATTTCTAATGAAATCTTATCTGATTCTAAACATACCTGCAAACTCACACTTATTTCCCATCATGCTCTTGATAATTTCCTCAGGCTGTGTTGCATGCAGAGCAAGTGTGTGTGTCCCGTGCCTGGTCTAAGTGGCTGTGCAGGATGTTTCAGCAGAGAGAGGATAGGCTCAAACAAACAAAAGCTGCAACGCTTTACCGTCACACTCTTCTGCACAAAACTCTGAAGCAGTGGAGACACAATGTCAGCAACATCCAGAGGGGGTGTGACACAGACACTGAAATCACGCTTATGGCACTATCAGTAAGTTTACTGTTGTAACTCATTGAGGGTGGGTGTTTAAAATTTGTGTTTGGTTCATGTGTGTTCTCCATCAGTCAAAGAAGTTTTGAGCAGGCAGTGGTCCATGACAGCCAGCAGTGCATGAGGCGAGCTATGATTGGCTGGCATGAGGTATTGACAGTTACTGTGAACTACTGCAGATGTTTTTTAAGTCACAGTATGTATGGATATGAATATGAGTGTGATTGTCTCTGTGTTTTTCCAGTATGTAGAGTGCAGAAGAGAGAAGAACAGGCGATTGATGCAAAGTGATGAGCACTCTGAAGGAAGACTACTCAAGCACATGTTCGATGCATGGAAGGTAGAGTATCCATAAAGAGAGAGAATATTTAGACAATAGAGAATATTATGTGTTGGTGCTAATAGGACATAAAGATTCAATTCCACCACAGGAACCTTTTCAGGAACTCAGGAACCTCATTGACTAGGGCCAATTTAAGTTCCTGGGTTGTAGTTTCAAGAACATTTTTAGTTCCTACTTTAAAGTAATAATCAAATAGTCAAAGGTTTCTGAAATGTATTGGTAACACAAAACACAAACTAAGTTTAAAAGTTTTGGAACGTTCTGGAATGTCAGTAGAAACGCAGTTAAGGGAAATGCATAAAATGTTACTATTAAAAATGATAAAATCTTATCAAAATTATTAATAAAAATGTATTATGTTTTTTGTATACCTTGGTATTAATCAAGATTAGTACTCACATCAATGTGTGTGTGTGTGTGTGTGTGTGTGTGTGTGTGTGTGTGTGTGTGTGTGTGTGTGTACACATGTATAGAAACACCATGCACAGACCCAGCAGATCAACCTAAGTGTAGAAAAACGTTACCAACACCATCAGCAACATCTGCTCAGGTATTACACTTACACTGCCTTGCTGTTGTGAATATTTAGTTTTTATTATGAACATCTCCCGTTTTTATGTTTGTGTCTGTTTACATTCACTACAGGAGGATGCTGTGTTTGTGGAGGAGGAATGTACATCTGTCAGTGGAGGAAAGAGAGAAAGAGACACAAGCAAAGTGTCATTATCAACACAGCTTACTGTCAAAGGTGCTCTTGACTGCATGTATATGACTGTGGTGTGGTTTCGAGTTTTCAAAGGAATGGCACTGAAAACTATTAGTATTCTTCCCTGGGGTCCCATCCAGGTTGTATTTTTGCTTTGCTCCCTATGTTCCCAGAATAGACTCCAGATCCACTTTATCCTACTCTGACTAGGATAATGTGGTTATTGAAGATGAATGAATAAATGAATGGGGTTTCTATATGCTTGAAGTTATGTTGAATGCTATTGCTAAACACTAGCATTATAAACCAAGCAAAGATTGTGTTCTTCACTGTCCCTACTTAGACACAGATGCTGATACGGAAAATGATGCCACTCTGTTCATGATTTGTTTACCTAATGTCCATCTCCTTGTTGGTAAACCTTATTGACAAGTGTCACTGAAAAAACTGAAATATTATTATAATATTAAGTGATAATGTTGCTATTTTTATGCAACAGGTGTTGCTAGCATGGCATCAGAGATCAGCATTCAAAGCCGTTCATCATCACCAGCAGGAGGAAGCACTGAGAGAAGCTCAACTTCATCTGGACAGAGGTACTATTTGCACCACAGTTTTTGCTTGTTTAAATATTCACTATACATTTCTCAGATTTCCCCTTGGGGATCAGTAACGTATATTTATTATATTGTCTGTCCATCCCTCCATCCATCCATCCATCTAACCATACTGTTCAGTTTTAATATTCAGTATTATATAGATATTTCTTTTTTTTTTTCATTAATTGAAAGATATCAAAATATATTTGATACATTGATACATTCGAAATCAAAATATATCTCAATTGTTCTCTTTGTACACATGTAGGTGTTTAATATTTTAGTTGCTTTGCCACAATAAAACACACAATTTTATTTAGCTGGCAACACCTGTATTAATAAAATGTCAAGTGTTTTCAACTAACACTGGCTGGATATCAATATACAATAAGGCAAATTCCGAACGCTGAAAATATTGTGACTTTCCGTTAAAAAACGGGGTTTAGTTATATTATTTATTTATATTAAGTGTATTATCCTTAATCCCTTTAGATAACAATAACAAAACTTGTATAATTTTTCCGAAGTACATTTAGTTTTGTATTAGAGATTCTGTCCACTCTGGTGTCGGAACCATGCTCGTGTGTGTTTTCTGGCAGTTCGGATGCAGGCAGTTCTTAGTAGGTGGAGAGAGAAACACAGTGAGGTGAGAGAAGAGAGGCTGTCTGTGGAGAAAGCCTGCAGATATCACCGCCTTATCCTGCTCAAAAAAAGTCTCAGGGCCTGGATCTTAAATAATTACCAGCACAAACACTATCAGGTGCCCATCAGCCCATCTTTACCACCCTGTATTAGACTGTAATACTCATCCATATTTTCCTGATATATTTATGTTGAATGTATGTGTATGTATTAGGTCATGAAAAACAGAAGCAATGAGCAACACAGATTAAGAGTGTGTCAGCGGTTTTTTATCCTCTGGAAAGCACAGGTGAGTACTACACATTCATCGTTTGTACTATAGACACCTCCAACTTTGTGTTTAATGCATTATATATTATAATATATATTATAATATATATATTATATAAACATTATATATATATATATATATATATATATATATATATACATATATATATATATATATATATATATATACATATATATATATAAACATAATATGTTATGTTATTGTGTATTAGTGTCAAAAAGAAAAATAAACAAAATAATTACCAAACATATAATATTCTTAAAGATATTCCACAGAATATATTGTACTTTTTTTCCTGATTTTTTCAAACGTAATGTTAAAATTATAATGCAGATATCTTTAAAGGAACTTACATACAGTATAAACAGACAACAAAGTATGAAAATAAAAATCAAAATAAAATAATTGAATTTTGTTAAGGTGTATGATTCCTACAGTGTGATTTTTGTCCCATTATGTCTTTTACTCATGTATTTATATATGTCACAGCTACAGAGCAGAAGAAGAGAGGCAGAACTAACAGAGATGGCCCTTTGGCACTGGTCCCTGAACCTGCAGGCCAAGGTAACACATGAACAACAACAACTTCGAATAAACATTTAAAGTCGTAACAATTATACGATTCAGTAGTGTGTGTGTGTGTGTGTGTGTGTGTGTGTGTGTGTGTGTGTGTGTGTGTGTGTGTGTGTGCTTATGATTTCAGGTGCTCTGTGTGTGGAGACACTGGGTTGCTGAGTGTCAAAGAAAACAGAAGCGTCTTGCAGAAGCAGCTCAATTCTACAGAGATGAACTTCTACGAGAAGGTGTTACCCACATCCTTACATACACAGCACACATGAGTGCTTTCTCTACGAACATGGCTCTCCACAGCCATGAACAGGTGTGTATACATGTGTTTGGAATAGGGACATGCCTTCTGCATAATTGTAATATTGTTTTGACGAGGTTGTGATGAGCTGCTTAACCGGGTATTCAGACACCGATGCACACCCTTAAAGTGTGAGTTATACAGTACTGTGCAAAAGCTTTAGGCACCCTATGTTTTTAGTACAAACTTTGTTATAGATTTTTTATTTTATGACTTCTACATCATCAAGTCAGTACAAAGACATTTTAGATTCCCAAACATTAGTTTTCTAGCACAAAATTAAATGTTACAGAAAAATGTCTGTACGTCATTAAAGAAAGCAGCATATTAGGTAAGAGACACTTTTCAGACAAAAAACACAATGAAGGCTGCTGGGTTTTGCTGCAAAAATAAGAAGCAAGTGTGAAAGTCAAAGTCCCCAGAAGAACTGTGGCTGGTTCTGCAAGATTCCCAATAAAACTTACCAGCTAATTTTCTTATAAAACTGCACAAATTGTACCGGAGACTACTATTTTTATTTTTATTTTTTTTTGTCACACCAAATATTGACTTTGTTTCATTCACTACTGTTTACTGCTCTTTATGGTATTTTTTTTTAAAATGTAGAAACATTTAATTTCATTATTTTGAAGGCATCTTTGCTCTACAGCATTTCTTTGCATGTGCCTAAAACTTTTGCACAGGACTGTACATTCTGAAAAGAAAATAAATGTGTTTATATTTAAAATGTTATGTCATAGAGTTCACAGCAGCTGCAAGCAGTGGTAAGGCGGTGCGCCTTGCGATGGAAGCAGCGGGCATTGTGCAAGCCTTCCAGAGTCGGAGAGACAAATAAAAATGACAGGCCCCCTAAAACAAAAAAGAGTGTATCCTTCTCTCTGCCTGAAGGCCACACCCACAGCCACGCCTACCAGCCAATCAGGAGCCCAGCCACGGAGCAGAGGGCAGTAGATTCCACTGTACACAAACTGTAAGTAAAAACCTGAAGAACAAGTAACTGAATTACATAGATGAACTATATAAGGACATAGATGAGGGTTTTGATTGCATCTCAGTTCATCAGTGGTCAGTGGTTATGTAGGCATGCCTGATTTACTTGCCAGGGTGGATAACTCTGGATAGACCTGGTGTGCTGTGATATCAGTGAGCGATTAGTTGTGTCGCTAGTTTTTTTTTTTTTTTTTAGCAACCAACACTAAGGAGTATAATGAGGCAAAAAGACACCGCTACATATTAATCAGCATTACCTCAGTCCACAGTTTTGATTTCTTTTAGTATAAATAAAATATTTTGTGATATTTTAGGCCAATATTGTGATAACAAATTTGATAACAAATGAGTTATTGTGCCACCTTATGATGGTCGTCTTATTAAACCTGCAGGCTGCTGGTTCGAGCATCTAGGCTGCAACCACGAAGGCCTGATGACTTATTACACTCCCCAGTGAAACAACTGCTGCAGCACCCAAAGCTTAGCAGACACAGTCACACAGACAACAGTCACAAAGCAACACACCCTAGGAGGTACAGTTGCCCACATGATGATCAGAAACCAGCACAGATTAGCAGGTGATGCTATGAGTGTACACACTGCAAGTCAAAGGTTTGGACACAGCTACTTATAATGAAGAAATGACCACAATGAAATAACAGGGAATTATGCAGAGCCCAAGAAAAGGGTTAAACAAATCAAAAGTATGTGATATGGTGACTTAACATTGTTGTACTTTGGCTTAGAATTGTTTTCTTAGTCAAGACTATAAATTATGTTTATATAAATGAATTAATCACCATGCATGTTCCTGGTATAAAGAAGAGGTTTCTCCAGGAAAATATTGAGGGGTATCAAGGCAGGTACCTGCCCCATTTTACATCAGATTTAATATGAACAATTGTTTAAAAAAAAAAAAAAAAAAAAGGTCATGATTTTCAGTTTGACAAAAATGTTGGCTTTATAATGTGAATCAGTGGATCCATGCTGTCCACCATATCATTGTGTAATGCATATAAAAACAGTTATGTTAAAACATTTCCAAGTACAAATCATGGATATTTGAAACACTGGCAGATTGTGGTATTACAAAATCCCTTACATTCCTTTATGTAACCACTTTATCGCTTTGTTTCCTTGTTTGCAGTGCTCAGCCGCAGCATGCAGGTCCGACTGACACTGGATCCACATCGCCTTTAGCATCTGTTCCAGTGGCTTGTCCATCCCACTTTGTTTCACTTCCATTTGCCCAGCCTCAGCCCCCTGAATTGTCTCTCTCCCCTACACTCCAGCCTCCTGTTCTGAACATAAAGCCTCTAGTCCTGGCCTCCAGGTCTGGTTCTACAGGAAACTCCACCATACAGATTAGTGCTGAGAGCCAGGAGGTGCTGCTGCCTCCTTCTTCATTTACTGCATCTAAATCACTGTGCAAGGTGAATATTGCAAGCATAGTTTTACATCTGCATGGATTGAACATGCCTGGTTTCATGGTTTAATCATTTTTCAAAGTATCAAAGCTCTCTATTTCTTCTATGTTTTCACTTTATTGCTTTCTTTTTTCCTTTACTTTTCTTTGACATTTGAAGCAGACAAATTCCAGACACAAGGATCCTTCACTCCTCTCACCTCAAGATTTCATCCACCCTAACCTGCCTGGTCAAAGTAAACAATACACACACAGACACAATTCACCTATGAATAACATCGTTCCAGTCAATAGAATTGGTAGTAGTGGTAAAAAGATAGATAAACCTAAATTTCAGTAACATCAATTTGTGTCTGACTGCAAAAATCTAAAAATGTCTTGTCTATACCATTTAATACATTTCTATTTCATAATAGTACTGCATTACTACATGATATGCATGTAATCACACAAGTGTGGCAGTGACGTGGTGTATACAAACTGCAAGTCATTCAATTTCATGCAGAGTGGGCATGATCAGGTGATGCAATAAAGTAGAGTTTAACTTTATACAAATAAGAAGCAAAGCAATGTGGACTACTTCTGAGAGAATTATTATTATTATTGTTTTTTGTTTTAAACACTTTAAAATGTGAGTAAATTCTATGTCATATTTAGAGTGCTGTATGAATGTTGTTTAGGTGTTTTTTTACCCTCCAATACATGCCTGGTTTATAGGACTGTTTAAAAATTGTTCTGAATCCTTTTGAGTCATCTGGGTGTGTAACCAGCAGGGGTGTGTGGAAGTGTTTTTGTGGATGTGGGAGATGATGACAATGAAGAGACCATGCTCCTGCAGACAACCAGTGATCCTACTGAAGCTCTGAACAGGGAACTACTCGATATCAGACTCGACCTGCAGAGATATCAGCAAGACAAAACTCAGCTGCAGTATGTACTCTGTTCTGAATGTGCTGTGACTCTTCTGTCTGTTGTTGCGATTGTCCTGATGAAAGATCTGTCTCTATTTACAAACAGGAATTGGCGCAAACTTCAAAAAGTGATGAGAAATTGGCTCCAGACAACAGGCAGTGATGCAGATACTGAAGAAAGAGGGAGCATTATACAAGAATTAAATGAGGTATTGAATGTCATTTTTAAAAAAGTCACTTATTTTGTTGCGAAATAACAATAACTATATATCACACCTTATAGTGATTCAGATGAGTTTGCAGTCATTGATTAATAAAATAAAACACCATTATTGGCCCTATCCAAAAGTAAAATAGTGAATCATGAGATTATTGAAGAGCTTGAACTTTATAAAGCTCTTAATGCTCTGTTACAAGCACATATAGTCTGTAAGTGAACATGTTCAACTGAATATCGATATAATGGCCTGTTTATAATTGGTCCATCAGTTTCTAACACATGAATTTTGAAAAAAAACAAACATCAACTTCAATCAGGAAATCAGGAAGACATTTTTTGGACTTGGGGTACAGGATTCCATAGAGTAGCAGGTATATGTTTAGAATTTTTGTCATACAGATGTATCAGTTATGTAACCTGTGTGCATTCATCTTTAATCGTTGATTATTTATTTATTTTTCACGTCTCCACCAATTCTCTTCCAATGCTTGTTTTTGCATTCTAACAAAATTTTTTGTACTTGAAGACTTTGTGTAAGAAGGATAGAAAATCCAGTTATTTGATGCATTTAAATCGGACAATTTGTAATACAGGTGAACACTAAAAGGTAAAAACGTTTAGGTGCACATGCAGCATGACCATAAGTAAGACCCTTCTGGGTTACATTTAACACACATTCTTTTGCAATTTTGCACATAAATCTGCCTTTGAGAATAACAGCTGTCAGGTGTATTATTGTTGCAGATGACAGGTTCTCCACTCAACCAGTATTTCACATTGTGTTTACATGTGCTTTGTGTCTATGGTACAAGTCTGACTGATTTGAGTAATTAATTTTTTTTCTTTTTTTTTCTTTTCTTTCTTTTTTTTTTTTTTACAGCTAGAAATCTGTATTTCTGCTCTGTCTGAGAAAATGACTGAACGGAAGCCCATCGTGATCTGCCATGCTGCAAGAGTCAGCAGCATAGAAAGCCAGCTGCTGAGAGCCAACGTTAAAATATAGATATCATGCATTCTGCTGTCTGTGTGTTTTGCACCCCATCTAGATTACCACTAGATGGGTCAGGTAAAGGTGAGAAATTAGGAATTTCTTGAAGCCTGTAGCTATTCACCTTCAGAGTCATGTCAAATTATGTTTCTGTTATCTGTCAAACTTAAACTGTTATGAAACGCAATGATGTATTTTGCAAAAAAGTAGGCCAAGTGTAGAAATAGCAGCAACCTAAAGTATTGTACATTTTCATGTTTACCATTTATTTATTTATTTGTAACAAAGACCTTTTTTTTTTATATCTGTAGATCTTTGAGTGTAGTTTTATGTAAATAAATAGTTCTTTTCATATATATGTATATTATGTACTGTAGGTCTGGCTTCCACTGTTTTTGCAGTTCTTCCCATTAAAAAGAGACCTTGGCTAGTAGGCACAACATGATCTGGAAAAGCTGGAAGCAATATGTCTGTGACACACTATGATTCCTTCCACATGCGCTCAGAGCCCAGAATACCCTTCCCTCTGAAAACACGCATCTCTTTTCCTTACAATAGTTCAGTAGTGGATATTGGACTCTGTTTCTCTCTGGCTCTTATAGTCCCAGAAAGATAGGCACTGCAGATTGGGGGGGGATAAAAAAATACTTTTATTATAAAAAAAATAAAAAATACTCTGAGTGTGGGGGTGTCAGTGTTAAGAATATGTAGAGTTGTCCAATTTCCAGTTCAGTAACACCACTGTTTGAGTGACACAAACAACAACAGGCTAAATGTTATTGTTTAACACTCATCTTTAGTTTCAATTTCTTGTATGTATGTATGTATAAATAAATAATGTTTTAGCAAAGAACTGAAAAACAGAAAAAAATGATGCTTTATAATGTATGTTCTGAAATTGTTAGATGTGTAAGGAATAAAAAACAACTGGGTATACTGTTATAGGAAAATAACTAATAATGGGGTGGTGTTATTTTCTAGTAACAGCACGTTCAAAAGTGTTTTGTTATTCTTATACCACAGCGATTTTACCAATGATTACATGTCATACTTTTAACCATTTGTAATTACAATTTAATGTTGCAGAATGTCCACTTGGCAAGTTAGTTCCTGTCACGCCTTATTTTATAGCATCTATAAACAGTCCTTCCCTCAACAGGCTCTTTGTTTTCTACTGAAGATGATAATACAAAACAAACAAACAAACAAAAAAAACATCTTTTCATGTTACTGAAAATCCTGAAAGCGCAAAGTCCTCTGTCCTGAAGACTCTCCCATGTCAGGAAACTTACTGATGGCTACAAAGCACTGACACGCGAGACTCTTTCCATAAAAGTTAAATAAACGTCACCATTTTACATTTTCTGTTAAATACACATTTTAACAATTTATGATTTTAACAGGCTTAGATGATGTGGAGCATCCACCATACAAGTCACTGTGTAAATGGTTACTATAGAAACACTGACATATTTGAATGAGTGCATTAATATAAACCAGTGATTTGCCTTGGAGCCAGAGTTATTCTCGGAGCAGCAGTTATAGAAAATTAACATGACACCTTCTGGCCAATCAGCTTCGAGGATTCAACAGTGCTCTGGTATGATATTTTTTATTGACCACTGTGGACTTGTAAAGTTTTTAACTTTTCAGTCGGCAATTTAAATTTTGTTGTTATACAGTACTGTGCAAAAGTCTTAGGCACATGCAAAGAAATGCTGTAGAGCAAAGATGCCTTAAAAATAATGAAATTTAATGTTTCTATATTTAAAAAAAATACAGTAAACAGTAGTAAATTAAACAATGTCATTATTTGGTGTGACAAAAAAATAAAAAATAGTCTTCGGTACAATTTGTACAGTTTTATAAGGAAATTAGCTGGTAAGTTTTATTGAGCATCTTGCAGAACCAGCCACAGTTCTTCTGGAGACTTTGACTTTCGCACTTGCTTCTTATTTTTGCAGCAAATACCAGCAGCCTTCATTGTGTTTTTTGTCTGAAAAGTGTCTCTTACATAATATGCTGCTTTCTTTAATGACATACAAACATTTTTCTGTAACATTTAATTTTGTGCTAGAAAACTAATGTTTGGGAATCTAAAATGTTTTTTGTACTGACTTGATAATGTAGAAGTCATAAGATAAAATAAAAATCTATAACAAAGTTTATAAACAAAACCAAAAAAAAAAATAGGGTGCCTAAAACTTTTGCACAGTACTGTATATTTTTACGTTTTCATGTAAATTAGTCTGTTGGTTCAGTTTTTGTGAAGCACTAATAAATACTACTACTACTATTAATAAACAAACAAACGAAAAAAAAAAAACCAAATACATAAAAACATATGGGTTAGGAAGTAAAGCGCCCAATCTGGCAACACTGACCTGCTATTCACTGAGGAGCTGAACTTCTGCGTGTGAGTCTCAGTGCAGTACATTAGGCAGCATGATGAAGGGTGTGTGTGGATTAATCGTCATCCTCCTTTTCTCCACTGCTGTGTGGGGTAAGTGCGTACTGCTCACTAAAATGAAACCTGCTGTACCATCAACCACACTTGTGTGTTTTTTTTTTATTTTTATTTTTATTTTTTTTATAATTGTTTCCTGTCAGTGTAAAATGAAGTTGTCAGTGGAACTGTTTTGTACAGCATGGAATATGAGCACAGGACCTACATACTTAATAAAGACTATAGATACAGAACATATACAGAGGCACAGTACAAACAAAGCATACACATCATCAGGGCAGTTTAAATGTCAGATAACAGCAGGGGAAAAGATGCTGTTCTGCCATCGTGAGAATTGGGATGCAAGTGATTGTAACTGTTATCATTGGGGTCATGTCAAAACAATACTTGCAGATAGATCTTTTCTGTTAATAAGCTTTTAGATCATTACAGTCATACTCTGTTCAACCTGATACTTCCCTGCTTTCTTTCTCAAGATTCTTGATGAAATGCATTTGTTTTTCTGGAGGTTTTTTTTCCTATCCTGCAGACAGCAGAGTCTATCTCAGAGGGTTTGAATTAGTCTAAAGGTGGTGGGTGTACTGTTGACACTTGTATCACAAATAACAAAATGTTAAATTGAATGTTATATGGGTGTGTCATACAGCAAAGAAGATGCGCTGGTGTATAGTGTCAGAGCCAGAGCGAAGGAAATGTGCAGACCTGGCTAAAGCACTGGGAGCCACTTTTCCTCCTGCAGCCACATTGTACAGCCAGCTGTCGTGTGTGAGAGCCTTCAGCACTGCTGACTGCCTCAGTAAGATACGGGTGGGTTACTGCCACTTCTATGAGATATCAATGTAATAATAATGTTAATTGGCCTCAACAACTGCCCTTAGACTTTTATTATAAATCAGTTTCCAGTCAACAGATTTTCCTTCCTTTTCTCAATACAGTAAAATGTGTATTGAAACGGTTGTTTGTCGTCATATGCTAGAGATGTGTTGGATAAAGATTAGGTTGAAAATGCAAAGTATTTCTTTGATGCAGTTTGTTGCTGTCCTTTCAGGACAATAAAGCTGATCTTGTGACTCTGGACGCTGGAGAGGTCTACTCTGCAGTAAAGCAGTTTGGTCTTGCAGCAGTCGCCAAAGAGATCTACAGTGATGGTAGAAATATATTATGGAATAAGCTGGGATTAAACAATCTTGGTTAATCTTTTTTATTTTTTTTATTTTTTAGCACTTAAGCATGACTTAAATACTGTAATATCTGTGTGTTATTCTGCAGGCACCTGTATCCTGGCAGTGGCAGTAGTGAGAAACACAAGCTCGGTAGACATCCGTTCTCTTAAAGGAACTACAAGCTGTCACAGTGGAGCTCGCTGGACTTCAGGCTGGAATTTGCCTTTAGGGCAGCTGCTTTCCCACAACCTCCTGCCCTGGGCTGAAGGACAGCCCCTCAGTCAGGGTGATTAGTTTTATATACCCTTGAACTAGTATTATGTAATAAGGAGATTAGGCAATTTCAAGGAATAAATATATACATTTAAAGGAATATCTCAGTATATTTCAACCTGATCTCTATCCATTGCATCCAGTGAATGTGCGATAACCATCGACAAGAATTTTGACATGTTTACCTGTACTGAGAAAAGAACAGAAAACCTAATGACACTTATAATAAACCTAAGGGCAGTTATTGGACTGAACTGATGAATTGTTGAACTGTTTAAAATATTTGTTTAAAATAAATGTTTTGAGTAAATGTTTTGTTTTTCTTCTTTTCTCAGAAGAGGGAACTGTGTCAAAATTCATGTCTGTGCTAACTGCCAACACACCACACATGTGGTAGATAGAGGCTAGGCTGAAAAATGGCCATCCACCATACAAGTCCCTGTGTAAATTGCTGACATATTCGAATGAGTGCATTAATATAAACCAGTGATTTGAGTTATTGTCAGAACAGCAGTTATAGAAAATTAACACTAAACACCTTCTGGCCAATCGGATTCGAGGATTCTCTTACGAGGAATATCTCAGCATATTTCAACCTGGTCTCTATCCATTGCATCCACTGAATGTGCGATAACCATACACAAGAATTTTGACATGTTTACCTGTTCTGAGACACACTACACATGTGGTAGATAGAGACTAGGCTGAAAAATGGCATAAATGGAGTATTCTGTTAACCAATTGAACCATTAATTCGGGATTGGGAGCGATGAGTTATTTAGCAAACATTTCAAATGAGTTGTTTATAGATTTTAATTAAAATCTGTAACAGTGTTAGTAGTGTACCACAGTGTGTATAATATGCCGTATATAAAATCTCTCTTTCTGTTCTCTGTCAGCTGTCAGTGCCTTCTTCAATGCCAGTTGTGTGCCTGGAGCTGGTACCATGACATTCAGCAGCCTGTGTTCCAGGTGCCAGGGTCAGAGGTCGTATGTCCCACAGAGGAACTCTTACTGCGAGACATCTCATAATGAACCATTCTACCATAACCAAGGGGCACTCAGGTTTAAAAACACACATGCATAGGCACACACACACACACACACACACACACACACACACACACACACTACATGCTATAAAAATAATTTAATTAGACACACACACACACACACACACACAAATTGTATACCACCTGCTTTCTTTCAGATGCTTGAAGTCTGGAGCAGGAGATGTGGCCTTTGTGGATCATACAGCCCTGGACAGCATAGATGGTTAATGCATAGATGTTTTTTTTTTTTTTTTTTTTTTTTTTTTTTCCAGTACTCACAATACATTTTGCTTAGTCTTCCGACAGAGACTTCACTATATAAACTGAAACTGTAGTGTTTTTAAAGCTTCACTACTCATTTTTCCTACTTACTGTCACACTCTTTGCCATTCTTGATCTTAAACTCTGCCTGCTACAGACAGCATGAAGGATGAATACAAGTTACTGTGCACAGATGGCACTCGAGCTCCACTGAGCAGTTTCAGAACGTGCAATTTCGGCCGTGGCCCTGGTGGAGCTGTGGTCACACGTATAAACAACCAAAACCTCGCTCGCAAGTTCCTGTCAGCGATTCAGGTAACGTCTGAACCGCACGTGTGTTAATGTCGGTTCTGCTAACATTAATTTGGTGATAATTTACCATTCTGTTTATTAGACAGCATTTGGCTGGAAGGGAAGAGAGAATCATCGTTTCCAGCTTTTTGATTCATCAGATTACGGTATGGGTGATTTGCTGTTCAGAGATGTCACTGCGAAACTGTCCATACTGCAACAAGGCATAGACATCAGTCAGGTTCTGGGACTGGACTATGTTGCTTTGCTCAAGGGGTTAAGACATGAAGGTATATTCTATCCCAAACTTCTGTGAATGACATGAGTATTTTACATAGCGAATATTCATTCAGACTAATAGCCCAAGACAGCCCTACACACCATTTAGGCTAATAATCAAATCTGATGACTATCCTCATTTACACGTTAATTTTTTAATGTGAAAACATCTGTTATGTGAAACAGCTTATTCAGGGGCAGTACTAAATAAGAAACAAAATGCAATTTTTATGATCCCTCTTATTATTATTATTTTTAAAATTATTAATATTTTGCAGATTCTGCAAGGCATGTGAACTTATGACCTCAACTGTATGACTTTCTGATGTAAAGATTAGTTGAATACATTATACAGTTCCTAATACAATAATTAACTCAGATACTTTCTGTCTTAGCAGCCCCAAGACTGCTGCTAATTCGAAAACTAGCCACCACCCCCTTTGCATCTCCGCTGCAAATAACTAACAGTAAAGCTGTGTGTGTGTGTGTGTGTGTGTGTGTGTGTGTGTGTGTGTGTGTGTGTGTGTGTGTGTGTGTGTGTTTAGGTAGCTCTCTGGAGGACAGTGTGGTGAGATGGTGCTGTATAAGTCATGCTGAACAGGAGAAATGCGAGCAGTGGGCTCTTAGCATAAAGTCTGATCCTCTTGTATGTGTGAGCGCTTTGTCTATGAGTGACTGCATTGAGAAGATCAAGGTCCAGTAAGATGAACATAACTGTTGAATAAGTAAATATGTGTGATTGTATGATTAGCCCGATTGTTTGGACACTTCTGAAGTAGACACAACAATTCATGTTCATGAATAACAGAAACGAACTGTCCTATATTGTATTCGGTTTTCCTCAACAATGCCTAGATGTGTTGAGACAACATTCTGCACTGTATGAATGAGATCAAGCAGACAGTCATTCGATGTTTTTTTTTCTGTCTTCCTACAGAGGGATAAAGTGGATGCTGTGTCCTTGGATGCTACGCATGCCTTTATAGCAGGGAAATGTGGCCTTGTACCTGTAGTGACTGAGTATTATGGTAAATAATACTCATACCCATACACAGGATGGAATGTGTGTTTATGTGTCTCTGTGTGCATATCTATTCCTGAAAATGTCTCTGTCCATAAGGGACAAAGTGTGAATTCACTGGAGGAGAACCTTTAGAGGCGAAAGGTAAAGTGTGGAATCTTATTTAACTATAGTAAAGCAGTATATGCTCTATATGCTCAGCCGTATAATTTCCAAACCGTTAACATGGTTGTAATGTGTGTGAGCTGCTGTTTTGCCTTTGTTTAAAGAAAAACTTTTTAAACCCCGTAGACTTATCATCAGTGTATGGTGTGGCAGTGGCACGGCGCTCCAGTAAAAGTGTGTATGTTGGGAATCTCAGTGGCCGACGCTCCTGCCATGGCCTTATGTACAGTTCTGCTGGCTGGGTTCTGCCTGTCCAACACTCTCTGAGTTCAGAACTTAACAACAGCGTCCCCTGTGAGCCAAACAAAGGTACTGCAAGTCCTCTGAAAATAAAAAGATGCTGTTTGCACCTGGGTAAATGGAAGTACTACTTGTAACCAGTTTAGTTCTTACCAATATTACATTGGTTTTAATTGCACAATATAGTACTTAATCCAATGTTAGCCAAGTTACACTATATAATAGCCAGCCTAACATTAGCTAGCTTGTTAGCAAACTTGTCTGTGGTTAAGACATTGGGCTTCTGATCGGAAGGTCGTGAGTTCAAGCCGCCACTGTTGGGCCCTTGACCCTCAACTGCTCAGATGTATAAATGAAATAAAATGTAAGTCGCTCTGGATAAGGGCACATAGCCAACACATAGCCTACCAGGATTTGTGACTGAGTACTGAAACACAAATATAACCATAAATCAAATCTCAAAACTAATCTTGCCAAACTTCACACGCACTAGCAAATATTAAGAACATTAACTAACAACTGAGGTCGAGTTAAAGAGAAGCTAAACTTTAATAAACTGTAAACTCATCCTGCCTTAACCCCTGCATAAAGCCCCTCAGAAAAATGGAAACACACCTGCTGTATGTTTTCTACTGTGAAAAGTAATTCCTTTCTTTAGCTAAGTTTACTAGTTAGCAGGGGTGGTGCGGTGGCACAGTGGGAAGAATTGCTGCCTCACAGCTCCTGGTTTTATCCTGAGCTCGGGTTACTGTCTGTGGTGTTTTTGTGCATGTTCTTCCCATGTCCGCGGTGATTTTCTCTGGGTTCTGTGGTTTCCTCCCAGCTCCCAAAAACGTGCCAGTAGGTGGATTGGCTAAGATAAATTGCCCTTAAGGTGTGAATGAGTATGGGGATGAATATGTGTGCATGGAAACCTCTGATGGACTGGTGTCCTATTCAGGGTGTATTTTGGCCTCACGTCTAGGGTTCCTGGTATCCACCTCGACCCTGAACAGGATAAGCGGTCATTGAAAGTGAGATATAATCACGTTTGGTATTATCTGATAAAATTTGTGGTTTATATGTTTTCGGTGCAAATACCTGTACTGTGTGGCCAACGCAAGTGCAAATCGACACTCAAGTCACTCAAGTGCAAATCGACAAAGAAATATTACTTCATTTTGGCGATCACTGTGACATATTTATAACAGTATTGATAACTGTTAATCACTACATACTATGTATATAATTTATATACTGGTGTAAATTTATTGGTGTAAATGTATAATATAATGTATTTACTGGTGTACCTTAGAGAAACTAATACTGAATGTTTTATTTTACTGGTCTGATTACCTGATGGACCTGTGATGGCAGCATACTCTGAGGTGTTTTGGAAGGGCTGTATGCCAGGTGCTGAAGGCAGTCTGTGTAAGGTGTGTGTAGGTGGGACAGAGGAAGCTGCCACAAAACGATGCTCCAACAACCACAATGAGCGCTACTATGGAAATATGGGGGCTCTGAGGTGAGAGAATACCACAGCATGTATGCACTTTGTTCGACTAGAGCACTAGAAAGTAGAGGTTGACCGATAGTGGATTTTACCGATACTGATAACTAAATTTGGCAGTACCTGCTGATAACCGATTAATCAAATGATAGTTGTTAAAATTTATACTCAATGAAAACATAACACTCAAAGTAAAATATTGCTGAACTTTATTACAAAAATATACATTACTGACTGTATCATGAAAATGTACAAAAATGTACTTTTTAATGAAGTAAATATATAAATATTAATATATATTAACTATTAATAAATATTAAAGTAAATAAAAGATATATATCCAAACTGAAGCAAAAATGAACACTCCAAATAACAAATAAAAACAGTGACATCCAAAATGAATAAAAAAAAACACTTCAAATAACACAACAAAATTTGTCAGCGATAGTTTTTATTTCACCTCTAGAGGCCGCTCTCATACTGTATAATGGCAGTGGACCTTTTTCAGCCGCTCCCGCAAGGGATGCAACCGGAAAAAAATATTGGTGTAGATTTTTGCCGATAACTGATAGTTCCAGCAATTGGTTATTGCTGCCGATTAATGGGCAAAACCAATCGACTTCTACTAGAAACCATACAGTGCTTACTAAGGTCTGAACTGCAACCTAAACAACCTCAGTGCTGGAGTAGTGGCCTATATAATTAAGATTCTATAGTTGTCAGGACAGTTGGAGAGCCGCTGTTGGGTCCTTGAGTGAAGCCTTTAACCCTCAACAGCTCAGTCATATGCTCAGACTGTATTCCACCTCACTACTGAGCAGAGGTGTGGCCACATGGGTGGGCACAGGGTGGTAGTTGCCACTCTTGAAATAAGCTTTGACATCTAATCTGGTCACAAAACACATTTCTAAATAGTCTACTCTTACTCCCTTACAATTCTTTGAAATCATGGCCAGCTCATGTTGATTTAAATGAATCACTTAAGTCGTTAAATTATTGAAGAACTGCAGGTATTTGACCAAAATCTTTGAGGACATAATTAAGTGCTGATGACTCTCTGTTTTAGGTGTCTGGTTGGAGATCGCAGTGGGAAAAGCTACGGAGATGTGGCATTTGTGGAGCATCACAACCTAGAGAGCAACATTGAATGTGAGATGGTTTCCAGTTTGGAGATATATACATATAAATGCACTCAATATTTTACTCCCATAACATATTTACCAGTACACTGTAATAATTGACAAACAGACTTAAAACAATACATAGTTCCAGGTTGTAGTCAAATTAATAGATTTGTTTTCTCTGGCATGTTTGTTGTCGATATAAGATATAAGATCCTGTGACTATCATCACCTGCTTAATTACCTTATGTTCATTTGATGAGCAGATCTGAACAGCAGTGGCTGGGCCAAGGGCTGGCTTGCCAGGGATTTTGAGTTGTTGTGTGTGGATGGACAGCGGGCTTCACTGACAGAATGGAAGAACTGTAACCTGGGAGCCATCCCGCCCAACATTGTTATGACACGACCTGTACTGGCTGCTCATATCTATGACTTCCTCATGAAGTCACAGGTCTCATCAAATCATTTATTTCATTACAAGTCGTATCATTCTAGGGATTTTGCTATTATCATTAAACATTATGATGGTTTTTATTGAATAATATGTTGATAAAATTGCTCATAAACATTGATAAAAAATACAATTTGTACGCAGTTACAGTAGAATTATAATGTAGTTTAATGTATTTTGTGTTTTTCTGATTTGACTACAACTTTGTCTGCCATGTTTGTTGTTTTTATGCAAGGATTAATTTTCTTATAACTTGGAAATTTTGCATACATTACAGTACATCTTAAGCAAACTAAACACACCAGATATAAAGAATGTTCTGTAATAATGCTTATTTGTGCATTGTTGTATATCCTCAGGAGACACGTCCAGATTCTGAGTTCCGCCTGTTTGAGTCTCAGCAGTATGGTGAAAGTGATCTGCTCTTTAAAGATGCCACACAGTGTCTGGTCCACACTAGCCACATGGACTATCGCACCATACTAGGAGAGGATTTCTTTTCACAAGTGGAAAGCATCTTTAACTGCACACATTCAGGTGAGACAGAATGCATGCACATGCGCACACACACACACACACACACATGCACACCTTTTTTGACAATCCTCTTATGATGGTGTTTGAAATTTTAATAGTTGACATCTCCTTTAGTAGTATCATAAAACTTAAACTAATTCAATACATTACACATAAAGATAACATTAAGTGTAAAAATGTTGCTTTAGTGAAATCTGTTATAATGCAATTGGTGTAAATTAATACCTTGTTTTTGACAGACATTCTGCAGTTTTGCAACCAAGATGTGTGCAGCATATTCTGAACAACCTGACGACATCATATGGCAGTGTTTCTTTTTATAATCTCTACTACTCAATAAATTACTCAATAAAATCTTCTCATTACTGCTGGTAATGCTTTGCCAGACACAAAACAGAGGGCTGTTACCACCCTAAATTGAACTATTTTCCAGTAATAGGACATCCCAAAGTGTTTCATTCCTCACATAATTTTATTCTTTACACTGTTTTATTTATCTTAACTGCAGCAAATTGCCAACTATTACAATATTTAATTTATTAATTAACAACACGATGGGCTTTTTAACCATTTATACTTAATGATGTGGAACAACAAGACAACCCTACTGAAAAAAACTAAAAAAAAAACCAATAGAAACCATCACAGAAATTCTAATGGTTTCCATTACAAATACCATTACAAACCATCAGCTGTTAACCATTAAAATTATTACGAAATGGTTGCCATTATGTAGTAGGGCGTATTAAGGATGTAGGTCCTTAATGGTATCCATTAGACATAACATGCCACCAATAGAAGGCAACAAATTACCAGTAGAGACCTACAGGGACCATTTTCCATTAAAACCAATAAAATTCCCATTATAACCATTAAAACCATTACAATTTCTATGAGGGTTTCTATTGTTGTTGTTTTTTAGTTAGTTTTTTAGTTACTTAGAAGTTAGTTCCTGTTGTCACCTATGCTATAGCACAGGGGTGTCCAATCTTATCTGGAAAGGGCCGGTGTGGGTGTAGGTTTTTCAGTAGAGTCAGGTGTGGCTTCTGCTTAGTTGGAATGAAAACCTGCATCCACACCGGCCCTTTCCAGCAGTGGTGGATAAAGTATCTGAAAGCCACACTTGAGTAAAAGTATAGATATCTAACCAGAAAATGACTTCGGTAAAAGTTAAAGTCACCTTTTAGAATATTACTTGAGTAAATGTCTTAAAGTATCTGATATTTATTGTATTTAAAAAGTTTGGAAAGTATTTTTTTTTTATATTAAACGTGCTTAAGTATTGAAAGTAAAAGTACAAGTAAATGCTGTTAATACAAAAAGTTGATCTTTTTTAAGCATGTACACCACCTTAAAAATGGAGCCTACAAAACAAAGTCTTCAAGCTGAAGCTCTTGAAAGGAACAAAGAGCTCAGTCTCTAGCAGCTTTGTTAGGGGCAACATGTCATTCAATTGGCCAAATTGCAAAACTTTCAGAGTAAACAACTCACCATATGACTGACTGTCTGCCTTCTGCAGTATGGCAGAACTTTAATATTGTACTATACACAGTTTGAACAACAAGATTGTGTTAAGTTTTAATTTTAACTAATACAGACATCCGAACCTGCAAAAATATGTACTTGTACACTGTTTTGTATTATATTATAATATATTATATTACTGTATTATTCAACTCATGGAGCCATTTTTTTTTATTCAATAACTACTTTACACATGTCTACAGGGAGTTTGGGATCATCACCTAGACATCAATACAGTAGCTCCTTATAGCAGCTAGTTAAAATAACGTTAGCTATGCTAATGGACGAATGACATTAAACTCACCTCAACATGTCTTTTACAGTCATTTAACCCACCTATTATGCATGGGTACACTTTAGTGTAGTCTGGGATGAAGTGCATTTTGTACTTTTTTTTCATTTGGAGACACTGCCTGTATAGTGTATTTTCATATATTAACCAATAAATCAGTTATGATGTAATCAATTCAGTTATGATGTAATCAACCACTTGATGAAATCAGTTTTGATGTAATCAACCACTTGATGAAATTAATCAGGAAATGAAGCCTTTTAGTATAAGGTAAAAGGCTTAAAGGCCTAAAAGCAGGCCAGGTTAGTGTATGACCTCAGTCTGTGTGAAACTCACCGCCTGTACCACTCTGTACTGTCTTTAGTTGAAAGTGTATTCTTTTTGTGCGGCTGACCATGACGACATTGTGCATTGTTGAAACCAATGAAGTTCATGTCATAAATCAATTAAATGAAACCTTTTTAAAAAAAATAAACCGGCGGACCTCGGTTATTGATGAGACCCATCCCAGATAGCAAATGACATCTGGCCCACATACCGTATGTAATGACGGCAATGACTCAACCTGAGTGTGGCTGGCTTCTGGGCCAGATGTGGGCCCATACAAAACAAGCCTAAAACTGGCTTGTTGTGTGAGGGCCAGATATGGCCCATATAACCTTTGCCATTGCCAGAACTGAGCCATATGTACCATAGTTGGCCCAGATGAGGCCCAGAAATGTAGGCTATCTGGGATAGAATGAAATATAATTGTGGCGAGCCGCCAGAGGTGTGATTAAAGAAAAAATGTGGGAACCCCACCTAAATGCTTTAGAAATGTATAAAAACTGGTGCACTGATTGTACTTGTTAGATGGTCTGCAGTCATCTCGGCTTTATGGTGTTTCAATAAAGTCTGATTTTTGACATCTTAAACCCCAGACTCTCGAATTAATTTTTAACAGCTTAACCAGGACATTTTCCACAATACCTGGCGCTGCAGACACTAAACTGTACTGAACTGATGGATGAACTAGAGAGAGAGGTCGACAGTAAAGCCGGAAGAGTTGGACTGTCTGCTAATAACTAACATTGTCATTATTGTCAAGTGGAACTCCTAGGCTTGAGTGGAAATTGAAACTTAACCGTGGCTTTGAGAGCACTTGTTTGCGTAATGGGATCTAACTAACTTGCAAGCACCAGACCACTGATTCGTCAAATCTGCTTGCTTGCGGTCTGTGTTCTTCCGATTTTATTTTGTAGCAACGAAGATGCTTAGGGGAAATGTATCGGAGTAAAAGTATACATTTTATTTAGGAAATGTAGTGGAGTAAAAGTGAAAGTTGACAGAAATATAAAGATTATCCCCCAAAATACTTAAGCACTGTAACACAGTAATATTACCTCGTTACATTACACCACTGCTTTCCAGATAAGATTGGACACCCCTGCTATAGCAGCTATAAACAGTATTTCCATCTTGCTTTATTGTCTCTTGAACTTAATAAGACAAAATACACAGCATGTTACTGAGAAGCTAGAAAAAAGTCCTCTGTCCTCAAGACTTTCTCATGGTGGAAACTTACTAATGTTACAAAGTGCTGAGACTCCTCCCATAAATGCTAAAATAAATAAATAAAAATAAAAGTTGAATAAAACTTCACCATATAAACAGTTATGTGGTTTTTTTTTCCGGTAAATAACAACACGTTTTTATCCAGATATCATTAGGCTAGATTATGTGGAGCGTCTGTTATTCATGTCCCTGTGAATGAAATTTTACAATAGAAACAATAACATATAAATGAGATCATTCATATAAACCTGCCATTTACATTACAGCTGGAACTACTGTCAGAGCCATGCTGTTATAGAAAATTAATCAGCCTGAACAAATTACAGAAAATTTTAAGACAGAGAGAGAGAGAGAGAGAGAGAGAGAGAGAGAGAGAGAGCGATCTCATAAAGATTTTTCTGTACATGTACAATTGTCTATTAAGAATTCATAGAGCATGGGGCATGGGTTCAACACAGTGACTGTTGGTTCAACCGCGATAAAAATAAACAAACAAAACAAACAAACAAACAAAAATCTACAAGACTTCCCATGATGCACCAGTAATTTCTAGTGATTTCACTAGTAATTCCTTCAACTGTATCGTGAAATGGTTCATTACTCGAAGCTTTTCAACACAGTGCACACTACTGACATCTTGCGGTCAAAAGGTTGAAAAGCTGTCTTTGCGTCCCAGAGGACCCAGCCATTTTTTATTGTTTCATGTAATAAATCAGTCACTCTGAAAACCATAAATGCAATAAAAATAATTAGTCTTTCATGTGTCAGTATTGGTGTAGTACTTCCACAATGTATGAATACATTTATAAATGGGACGAATTAACCTGTACTGTAGATATTTTTATGAATCTGCTTTGACCAACACATGCAGCCTTATCTGCATAAGGTTTTGCCTTGGTCCTAAACCTATGAGTTCAAAGGTAAGGCTCATGTGATCAAAATAAATGAGGATTATTGTGGAATGGTCAGTTGAAGTGCTTGTGAACTGGGCAGTGAAAGTACTTGGGCAGTTGACATTTTATTATGTGGGAAATGGAAGACTTTAAAGATTTTTATGAAGGATTTAATTTACCACTTCCCCTGCCTTTGAGAATATTCTCTTACACGGGACTGAGGAGGCTGGGGTACATCAAAATTCCAGGCACAATGATGAAGATGTGGATAGACAGCCTTCTGAATAGGCCAGAAATACTGGGGATCTTCTGTGCGTGGAACATTTGGGTCACTGAGGTACCGTTGAACCTCAGCTGTGGCATCTCCAGTTGCGTTTTTCATCCTTCTGGTTTCTACTACATGATCCAGTAGATCACACAGACCTTTTCCTGAAAAAGGATAAAATAATAAACAGTAAAAGTTTAATTGAATTTATGTTCTCTGAAAGACATGCATGATCCATGCTAAATGTAATAAAGCACACACACACACACACACACTACCACAAACAGTGGTACGGTGAGGGTTGCATGGCTGCCTGTGGCTCCTGCTGGCTCTGGTTGTGATGAGGGGATTTGAGAGGATGTGGGTGGGGTGTTTTGGACACACTTTAAATATTTATTCGTATTATGTTTTATTCTTATCAAAACAAATGATTCTTATTATTACTATTGATGTTGATATTATTATTATTATTATTATTATTATTATTATTATTATTATTATTGTTGTTGTTGTTATTATTATTAATAATAATAAACTTACTTTATTTGTTGACACTACCTGAAAATGCTGCCAGACTTCAAAAGACCTCACCCTCTGTTTCACTACCGTCTCAGTTCACTACCAAAGTGGATGACTCTCGAAACCTGCGCAAGGGGTTCACGCTATTTTTGAATACGAAGCAGTCACGTGTCTGTGTGCGGAAACGAAGCTTCGGACGTCACAGATCACGTGGCTAAGGCGAAACGATCCGGTACAGTGCTTCACTGTGGGATGTATCGTGTTGTTGTTTTTTTTATACAAGCTCCGAAGCCTCGGTGGCGAACGACCCATCACTAGTAATTTCTAAGACGGAAGTGATTCTGCTGACTCGACTCACACAAATAGTACATAAGCACTGTACACTGTTGTGTAATGAACACAGCGAGCTAAGTTCTGTAGCTTCATGGGTATGTGGAGAAATTACTCAAAGTCGGTAAGTCACTTGTTCTCTGCTGTTACAGGGTTTGAACATGAGCTTATCCAGTTTTATAAGACGACAATCTCTAGCATTAAATCTGCATTAGGAGTAATGGAAATGACAGTGTTCTGGTTGTACATTTGGGTTGTATGTCAGTCTGGACATTACCAATACAGAATAAAGAAACTTTTACAGGTCTTATATAGGTGGTTTTTTTCTGATCAGGGAATACCCCAGTTCTGATCATTAAAAACCTACTCATTGTATTAGTTATGTGCTTTGAGCTCGAGCTTTCTGTTTATTTAAGTTTAAAAAAAAAAAAGTTAATCACACAACAACAACGTTACTAATTTATGCCACTCTTTTATTATTATTTTTGTTGTTGTTAAATTAAACAAAAAATGCAGTGCTTTCTTTTTTGATTGAAAATGTTGTGATCACAGTTGCCTTTGTAGTGATTTTTTTTTAAAACAATACTTATAGCTGGAATAGGAACTTATGTATAATGCTTTATAAATTATATTTAAAAAAAACAAAATAAAATCCTACAGTATTGTCCTGATGTTGTAATACATGCCCAAACCAGTTCTGGAGACTATACATAACTGCACTTCATGTAGCTTCACATTTGCATGGCTTAAGATGCTTGATATAAGCTCTTTGTGTCCCTCAAAAAAGACATTTGCCTGAAGCGTTTATCCACATCTACTTATAACCAAGATAGGATATAAGTGAGCAGGTGAGAGTTAAGGGTTTTGCTCAAGGACTCAACAGTGGAGTTTGAACTCACAACCTTCTGATCTGTAGCTCAAGCCTTAACCACTGAGCCACCACTTCCCCTAAATAAGCTTGCCATCTCTGACACCCCTATTGGAAGCTCTGTTTGGTCCATTTAAGTCTGTTTTACACCAGGTGACTGCATAGACATCAAGACACCAGAACTGCTACTCCATGCCTTCCCATTTACACTTGCAAATGTTTTATAGGAAAAGCAAGTTGCTTTATTTCTGTGCTTTGTTGCCATGAATAACCACATGTCTGTGTCTGTATCTGTCAGATTATTTTAGATATTCATTACCACTATATAGTATGATTAAATTAGTCCATGTTTACTCCTGTAGGCCTTAGAAATCATCATCACAGTTTTGATGGTGTTAGTGCTTTGTTTACATGCTACAAACACATTCGCACATTCTGCGAGAGCTTGAAGAGTTTCAGCTGTTTTACTGACTTTTTTTAAAAAAAAAAATCTTTTGCTTAAAAGAGAAGAGGCTGTATCACAACTTACTACAGAAGGAATGCCAACCTACAGCATAAAGATATAATTAGTCTTACTGACGGTGTGGTCTATAAAAACCTGGATATACTGTACTACCTCCAGAAATCTTTTCGTATCTGATGTGTGGATTGTGGCTATTATTTTGAACATTTTAGGTCACTCTAAATCCATGTATAGTTTACAAATGAAGGACCTGCAGATCTACAACAAGCCAAAATTTGATAAACAAGTTGTACAAATCAATGTCAGTTAACGTCAGTTACAGTACTCTCGTTGATTTCCACAGATATTTTATTAACGTTTGCCCTAACTGTGTTCTTCATAGGTGCTGCTGCCATGGCGATCCCTGCCTCAGTGTGCGGCAGTGGGAAGACGTGCTGCCTCTTCAGTTCCTGCCGGCCTGCTGGAGTTTGTTCCATCCAGCAGCTCAGTGGACAGGAGCTCCTTGGAGCAGCTCCAGATGTTTGTATCACAAGCCTCACATCTCTTTGTGTTAACTGGAGCAGGACTGTCGACTGAGTCGGGAATCCCTGACTATCGTTCAGAACGTGTGGGGCTGTATGCACGCACAAATCACCGGCCAATGCAACACATGGAGTTCATGTACAGTTCCAAGGCTCGGCAGCGCTACTGGTCCCGCAATTATGTGGGCTGGCCGCTTTTCTCTTCCCACCTGCCAAATTCAGCTCACTATGCCCTGAGGGACTGGGAGGAGAAGGGCAAAGTTCACTGGCTTGTCACCCAAAATGTGGATGCTTTACATTCAAAGGCAGGACACCAGAGACTGACTGAGCTTCATGGTTGTTCACACAGGTAGTCTAGGTGGAAAAGTTTACTGCTTAGCAGGGAATATACTGTTGACCAGTCTGAAAACTCACAAAATCCTTTATTATTAGCAATATAGACAGATTTTACATAAATACACATAAAACCTTATAACATGCTTGCAAATCCTAACGATAGCAGGTGAGTGAGCTGAGCACATAAGGTTTCATTTTGTAAACATAATGTTTAATATTATTAGGTTATTATAAGTTAAAGTTGCTCAATTTCCAGGATAAACAGTTACTAGTAAATGTGTTTGACCCAACCAAGCTTAAGGTTCGAAACTCACATTTATTCTGCTTTATTATTTAGCTTTATTCTGTTTTTGATGCAGAGTGTGTGTGTGTGTGTGTGTGTGTGTGTGTGTGTGTCAGAGTGGCATGTATGGGCTGTGGGCAGCTGACTGCACGGGAGGAGATGCAGAAGTGTTTTGCTGCACTGAACCCTGGCTGGGAGGCAAGCCCGGGCGAGGTGGCACCGGACGGAGATGTGCTGTTGGAGGATGAACAGGTCCTGCAATTCAGGGTTCCCTCTTGCCAGTCCTGTGGTGGCATCCTTAAGCCTGCTGTGACGTTTTTTGGTGACAGGGTGGACCATGCAACTGTGCAGTTTGTGCATGACAGGCTGGCTGAGGCTGATGCTGTGCTTGTGGCTGGATCCTCACTGCAGGTGAGCACTAAGAATGCTTCATCGTTATACAGGTACACGGAGATACCATGAAACATTTATACTGTTTTTGTCCCTTTTTATTAACAGAAAGGGAAATATTGATTCAGTACTAGGTATTGTTATCAGGGCCGATACTGGCCTGAAGCACATTTCACAAGTTCTTCTGTAAGCAGTGCAGAAAGGCTGCTGATTGATTGCACATTGGTTGACAGTGAAAATCTACAGGCCTTCAGATTGCACTCATGGACTCTGTTTGCTCTCAATGACACTGCAACTGAAACGTTTCACTTGTTTCACATGTAATAAATTTGCTAGAGGTTTCAAATGGGCATTTCTGTGGGAAAAGAAATCACCAAGACATGTCTCCCAAGGTATTCATTAAAAGCAGTCTTTCAAAAACATGCCACAGAAAAAATAAATGAAGCATAATGGTCATTGTAAGAGAGAAGAATATTTACAACCCCAATTCTGAAAAAGTTGGGACAGTATGGAGAATGCTAATAAAAACGAATAAAGAGGATTATATATATATATATATATAATATATATATATATAAAATATATATATATATATATAAAAAGTATTTGATCCCCTGCTGATTTTGTACGTTTGCCCACTGACAAAGAAATGATCAGTCTATGATTTTAATGGTAGGTGTATTTTAACAGTGAGAGACAGAATAACAACAAAAAAGTCCAGAAAAACGCATTTAAAAAAAGTTATAAATTGATTTGCATTTTAATCAGTGAAATAAGTATTTGACCCCTTCGACTTAGTACTTGGTGGCAAAACCCTTGTTGGCAATCACAGAGGTCAGACGTTTCTTATAGTTGGCCACCAGGTTTGCACACATCTCAGGAGGGATTTTGTCCCACTCCTCTTTGCAGATCCTCTCCAAGTCATTAAGGTCATTTTCAATGGCCTGGCTGAGGGAAAGAGGTTCTCACCGAAGATTTGACGGTACATGGCCCCGTCCATCGTCCCTTTGATGCGGTGCAGTTGTCCTGTCCCCTTAGCAGAAAAACACCCCCAAAGCATAATGTTCCCACCTCCATGTTTGACGGTGGGGATGGTGTTATGACTTGGGATCATAGGCAGCATTCCTCCTCCTCCAAACACGGTGAGTTGAGTTGATGCCAAAGAGATCTGACCACACCTGACCACAACACTTTCACCCAATTCTCCTCTGAATCATTCAGGCAAACTTCAGATGGGCCTGTACATGTGCTTTCTTGAGCAGGGGGACCTTGCGGGCGCTGCAGGATTTCAGTCCTTCACGGCATAGTGTGTTACCAATTGTTTTCTTGGTGACTACGGTCCCAGCTGCCTTGAGATCATTAACAAGATCCTCCCGTGTAGTTCTGGGCTGATTCCTCACCGTTCTCATGATCATTGAAACTCCATGAGGTGAGATCTTGCATGGAGCCCCAGACCGAGGGAGACTGACAGTTTCTTCCATTTGTGAATAATCGCACCAACTGTTGTCACCTTCTCACCAAGCTGCTTGGCGATGGTCTTGTAGACCATTCCAGCCTTGTGTAGGTCTACAATCTTGTCCCTAACATCCTTGGACAGCTCTTTGGTCTTGGCCATGGTGGAGAGTTTGGAATCTGATTGATTGATTGCTTCTGTGGACAGGTGTCTTTTATACAGGTAACAAACTGAGATTAGGAGCACTCCTAATCTCAGCTCGTTACCTGTGTAAAAGACACCTGGGAGCCAGAAATCTTGCTGACTGATAGGGGATCAAATACTTATTTCCCTCATTAAAATCCAAATCAATTTATAAATTTTTTGAAATGCATTTTTCTGGATTTTTTTGTTGTTATTCTGTCTCTCACTGTTAAAATACACCTACCATTAAAATTATAGACTGATCATTTCTTTGTCAGTGGGCAAACGTACAAAATCAGCAGGGGATCAAATACTTTTTTCCCCCACTATATATATATATATATATATATATATATATATATATATATATATATATATATATATATATATATATATATATATATATATACAGGTGCATCTCAATAAATTAGAATGTCGTGGAAAAGTTCATTTATTTCAGTAATTCAACTCAAATTGTGAAACTTGTGTATTAAATAAATTCAATGCACACAGACTGAAGTAGTTTAAGTCTTTGGTTCTTTTAATTGTGATGATTTTGGCTCACATTTTACAAAAACCCACCAATTCACTATCTCAACAAATTAGAATATGGTGACATGCCAATCAGCTAATCAACTCAAAACACCTGCAAAGGTTTCCTGAGCCTTCAAAATGGTCTCTCAGTTTGGTTCACTAGGTAAATCACAAACATTCACTGCCAAATTAGCTGGCTGTTCACAGAGTGCTGTATCCAAGCATGTTAACAGAAAGTTGAGTGGAAGGAAAAAGTGTGGAAGAAAAAGATGCACAACCAACCGAGAGAACCGCAGCCTTATGAGGATTGTCAAGCAAAATCGATTCAAGAATTTAAGTGAACGTCACAAGCAATGGACTGAGGCTGGGGTCAAGGCATCAAGAGCCACCACACACAGACGTGTCAGGAATTTGGCTACAGTTGTCGTATTCCTCTTGTTAAGCCACTCCTGAACCACAGACAACGTCAGAGGCGTCTTACCTGGGCTAAGGAGAAGAAGAACTGGACTGTTGCCCAGTGGTCCAAAGTCCTCTTTTCATATGAGAGCAAGTTTTGTATTTCATTTGGAAACCAAGGTTCTAGAGTCTGGAGGAAGGGTGGAGAAGCTCATAGCCCAAGTTGCTTGAAGTCCAGTGTTAAGTTTCCACAGTCTGTGATGATTTGGGGTGCAATGTCATCTGCTGGTGTTGGTCCATTGTGTTTTTTGAAAACCAAAGTCACTGCACCTGTTTACCAAGAAATTTTGGAGCACTTCATGCTTCCTTCTGCTGACCAGCTTTTTGAAGATGCTGATTTCATTTTCCAGCAGGATTTGGCACCTGCCCACACTGCCAAAAGCACCAAAAGTTGGTTAAATGACCATGGTGTTGGTGTGCTTGACTGGCCAGCAAACTCACCACACCTGAACCCCATAGAGAATCTATGGGGTATTGTCAAGAGGAAAATGAGAAACAAGAGACCAAAAAATGCAGATGAGCTGAAGGCCACTGTCAAAGAAACCTGGGCTTCCATACCACCTCAGCAGTGCCACAAACTGATCACCTCCATGCCACGCCTAATTGAGGCAGTAATTAAAGCAAAAGGAGCCCCTACCAAGTATTGAGTACATGTACAGTAAATGAACATACTTTCCAGAAGGCCAACAATTCACTAAAAATGTTTTTTTTATTGGTCTTATGAAGTATTCTAATTTGTTGAGATAGTGAATTGGTGGGTTTTTGTTAAATGTGAGCCAAAATCATCACAATTAAAAGAACCAAAGACTTAAACTACTTCAGTCTGTGTGCACTGAATTTATTTAATACACGAGTTTCACAATTTGAGTTGAATTACTGAAATAAATGAACTTTTCCACGACATTCTAATTTATTGAGATGCACCTGTATATATATATATATATATATATATATATATATATATATATATATATATATATATATATATATATATAACCCCATTTCCATAAAAGTTGGGATTTTTTCTAAAATGCAATAAAAACAAAAAACTGATGTGTCAAGTCTCTTGAAACTTTAATTAACTGACAAAAGTACAAAGAAAAGACATTCAATGTTTTCACTGACCAACTTAATTGTATTTTGTAAATATAAAAAAATTTAGAAATTGATGCCTTTAACACACAAAAAAAGTTGGGACAGAGGCAAAATAAGACTGAAAAGTTTATAGAATATTCACATAAGACCATTTTGGAGGATCAAGTTAATTGGTAACAGGGGAGGGTATCAGGATTGGGCATAAAAGGAGCATCCACCAAAAGCTCAGTCTTTGCAAGCAAGGATGGGTCGTGGTTTACCACTTTGTGCCAAACTTCGTGAGAGAACTGTCAGTCAGTTCAAAAAGAACATTACTGTTAGGATTTGAATCGATATCCTGGAAGAGCCCCGGAAGAGCCCATTACTGTTAGGATTTGTAAAACCTCGGGTTATGATTTTTAAGAAGAGAGAAAGCGAAAATACACAAAAAGACGGTGCCCCAGGGTTTCACTTCTGACGTTGTCTCTGGTTCGGGAGTGGCTTGACACTAGGAATGCGACACTTGTAGCCCATTTCCTGGACACATCTGTGTGTGGTGGCTCTTGATGCACTGACTCCAGCCTCAGTCCACTCCTCCTGAAGCTCCCCCAAG
>CM042537.1:23176708-23239208 GCA_023630585.1 Cranoglanis bouderius
AAACAAATTCTTGTTTCCTGGTATATTTCAGTTTGGCTATTGTTATATAAATCACTGACAAATGCAAATATGAGACTTAGATACTCCCACTCACATCTACTTGTGGCAAATACAAGCTAGTTGACTAGGTGGCTAGGTATTGGGCATTACAAGGACATTTCCCCCCAAATTATATAATTATACTAAATTAAGCCTATTTAGTAGTTAGGCATAGAAAAATGTATTATACTTAGATTATTTAATTTATTTTAAGATCCAAGAGGCAAGGGTGACAAGTATAAATGGGCTGTAACAGGGCTGAGCCGCCCGTCTTTCAAATATAAAAAGACACAAATATAAATAAGTTTCATTTCATTTTCATTTTATTGCCAAGTGGAGCACTTTGGACCACCAATGGTCATAATAAATATACAGAGAATAGTATGAAGACATGAGACTGAGGCTGATTTCCTTCTAGACAGTCCATACAAGATTTTACAGAGTTTTTTTTGTGATTGTTGTGCTAAAAATGCTTGATTTTGCTGCGACTTTTTTCAAAATTGGCGATGTGATTTGCGGCGTTTTTTGTGCTTTTTTGTTGTTGCAGAAAACTATTTGAATTGGCGAGATTGCAATTGCATGAAATTGTTTTGCACGGTCTTTCACAGTGATGTTTGTTGGTAAACGAGACCTTTCAGCTGTACTTGTGTCCGACACATGAATTGAAGATGGCTTTGGCTTCTAAAAATCTAAATCATGAATGCAGCTGCCAGTCTGTCTTAACGTGTGTGTGATATAGTTTTCCCCACATCAGGGCTATGGTGAACACAAACAAGGCTCTGGAGATCTAAAACCATATAAAGGCACAAGCACTCACAGGGCTACAGTGGGCAAAATGACTGTTTCCTTTGAAATACTGAGTTCGGTCAAAACGGTCTGTTTGCCAAATCGGCTTCTCAAACGCTCCACCCAGTTTTGTATATAGGTATCGACTTCTGCCCACAACACTTCAGGGACACTGAATGAGTAAAGACAACTGCTGTGCTTTGTATCACATAATGGCCAGCAAACCCAAACCTTATTTACCACCAGTGGGGTCATACTCAGGCAGTTCTCAAAGCTCTTCACTTGATCAAACCAATATGAAGCAGGATAGCCCAGGAGAATCCCAAAAAGTGTGCACAAGTTCCACCGGTCATACAGCTCCTCTCCCACCACACTGACTGACGGATACTGGTCCTCTTTGTCCATAATAAAGTCCAACATGTCTTTGACCATATGTTTGGTGTTGCTATCCATGACAATCAGAGATGGCTGCTCCATCCACGGAGACACATCAACAGTGAGGAGGCTCTTTTCATTAAGCACTTCACTCAAATGTTCCTTCATCAGATTAGAGTTCACAACAAGACAACTTCCACTGATGGAGAATATTTGGAGAGTTGTGGTCAGTAATCCAGCCTCCTGCAGTGAGCGGACATATCGCTGGATCTGTTCTGCACATGCGCCGTTAAGGTCATACAGAACAGCCGGTTTAAGGCCCAGATCAACAGCAATGATTTGCACAGCCATATCAAGACATGATGAATGAGGAATTTGTCTCTTCTTCCCACTACAGAGAAACCTCTGAGCTGTTGAGATGAAAACGTCTGCTGAGACCACCATTTACCCTTTGTCTCCCTATAACAAGGCTATAGACACAAATAAGCTGAAAGACAAGGCAACATCTGAGTTAGGAGTGGAGAAAAAAAAAAAAATCACTGTTTCATAGTCATAACCCAATCGCATAGTTTGTATGGAATAAACAAAAATGCAGTGATAATATTCATGTGGATAATATAATTTTTTTTTTTAGCTTTTTTTTGCTTTTCATTTGGTCTATTATTTTTAATAAAGTAGAATATCCTGTGTAATACCAGCTGCAAGACAACTCGAGTTATATTAATGTGCTTGTTTTAATACCTCATCATTTGTATAGTAGCAATTTAAAACCATGTAAATCTTTGCGCTTTTCAGTTTTTTGGTAATATAACAAGCTGTTTTTTAAAAATTTTTTTTATTAACTTCATTATACAGGGTGTCCCAAAAGTCTCCATACATAGGGGAAATGAACACTTTTTAGCAAAATGTCTTCCAAAAAATGTCTTTTTTTTGCTAAAAAGTGTTAATGTCCCCTATTTATGGAGACTTTTGGGACACACTGTAGAATAAAGAGAGGTCTGTAAATGAAAAACTGTTTATAGCTGCTAGAACGCATGTCACAACAGGAACTAATTTGTCATGTGGATGTTCCACAACAATACCAGTTAAAATCACTACGTCATTCATTCATAAATTAAAAATTGCAATCGTTGGCAAATTAAAGTGGTATAAGGGGAATGAAACACTTTGGGATGTGCTGCTATAGGGAAAAGATCAACTTTGGGGTGGTAACACTAACTCAGTTTCAGATCAGGCCGCATCACACCACCCTGATGTTGATTATTTTCCTATAACAGCACACTCCATCGTGTTTTATTCCTGACATAGCCATTATCACAGGATGCCCTGCACCTGGAAATAATATTTCTATGACGTCATCACAAATCTTCAGATAGTACAACATTTAGAGTGTTGCAGATTCTCTTTTCACAGTATGAATGCAGAACATTTATTCATCGTCAGTAACGGCTTTATCCTGGTCATAGGGTGGTCTAGCGTGGCTGATGAAGCTGTCCAGGGCAAAACATGGTGTACAGTCAGTAATTCTAAACCTACAGTGTGCACCCATATGGTAGCTGTACCTGGTAAAGGAGTGTAGCTACAAGGTACAAGTCTATCCCAGGAACACTGGGTGGGAAACGGGAATACACCCTGGATAGGACACCTGTCCATCACAGGGCATCTCTCTCACACACACACACACACACACAGACAGACATAGAGAGAGACCTAGAACATGTCATGGACAAAACTACATCTGGAATGTTTGTGCATGGTGCCCTGCAATGGATTGGCGTCCCATCCAGGGTGTATTCCCGCCTCTAGCCCAGTGTTCCCGGGACAGGCTCTGGATCCACCATCACCTTGACCAGAATAAAGCAGTTACTGAAGAGATGAATGAACAAACGAATGGAAATTACATCCAGAATAATAATTTTAAAAAAACAAACACCAACACTGCATGTTATGTTTTTATGTAACTTACCCCGACATTTTAAGGGGGGGAGGACTTCTGTTTCATCTCACCCCTCATGACTCCCTACTCTATACAGCAGCACTACTACAGCTTTTCTACAACCAATGTGTGTTTTTTTTTTTTTTTGCATTACATATTTACTTGTACGCCGTTTGTGATTCAGCCATATTTTTCAACTGCACACCGCACGTTTCCTATTTAAGTTTGTTCACACGACACGTCAAAATAAAAGTATCATATCGTTCGAGAAACACAATCAATCCTACACCGGAGGCTGCATTTCACATCTGACAAATTATATTAACAAATTCTAACTTTGTAATGTTTTATAAACTACCTTTCAGTTCCGCTTAAGGCGTGTCGTAACTTTTATTCTGAAAGGGTTTTCCGTAACCAGGAAGTAAAGCGTATTTTGCCAAATAACTACAGTCATTGATTCTGCCAGCATGTCTACTGTATTATGAGTGTTCTCTGTGCATTCAGGCAGTCGTTACTGGTCTAACGGTGTATGTCGTAATGTGTGGAAAAATACTGGTGAACAAAGATTGTTATGATTCGTGTCATTCCCGAGCCGTTTGTGTGATTGAAGTTTCTTGGCTCTTTATCTGAGAGTTGTGAACTAGATCATGGGCTCCGAAGACGTGCTCAAGAGTGCATCAACTCTTGCATCGTACAACGTCCTGCTGCAGGTATGTTTTTTTTTTATCTGATCTGTATGTAAACATATCTAGATACACCACTGCATGCCGGTAGAGCTGTGTTCACGTGACTCGTGGCTTTGGGTTCATGTTTTATTTAGGTTATGTTCCGGGTGCTTACATTCTTCCTGAACGCATTCACATTGCGCTTCGTGTCCAAGGAGTTAATAGGCGTGGTAAACGTCCGGTATGTCGATATTATGATATGGCGTGTTCTTTGTTTCTTTAGGGTGTTATATTTGTTGTGAAACTCACAGCACTGTTTATGTTGCAGGTTGACGCTGCTGTACACCACACTGGTTTTCCTGTCCAGAGAGGCGTTCAGGAGGGCGTGTCTAAGCGGAGAAGGGGCGGGGCGTAATTGGAGACAGGTTATCAACCTGTTATGGCTTACGTATGCAAACTCCTATTAATTAAAACATATAACAAGAACTATAACAGCAACACTTGTGAGCACTGGGTGTGAGGCGGGAATACACTCTGGTTGGGATGCCAGTCCGTCTCAGGGCACCATGCACAATGGACACACACACATTCACTCACTCACTCATGCACACCTAGGGCAACCACACCACCACCACACCAGACTGACATGTTTTTGGGAGGTGGGAGGAAACCACAAAACCCATAGGAAACCTACACGGAGAACATGTGAAACTCTGTACAGACAGTAATCCGAGCTCGGGATCAAACTGCAGATCCTGTAACTGTGAGGCAGTGACACTACCAGTTACACCAACATGCTGCCCTAATTAAAACATGAACAAGTTTGTCCTTTTATCATTGATTCTAGAGAAGTCTGACCCTCCCAGTCTTCTTGCTCCTCAGGTTGCCACTCGGCTGTCTCTGGGGTGTGTTACTGGTGTGCGTGTGGCTGTGGCTGCTCCAGGCTCCAGACCCTCAGACTGTCCCACATTATGGACCTGCTGTGGGAATCTTCTGCATGGCTGCTATAACCGAGTTGCTCGCTGAGCCTCTCTGGGTTCTTGCTCATGCTCATATGCTTGTTCGCTTAAAGGTAAAAAAAAAGAATTTACCTTTAAACTATTTAAAGCATTTAAATAGTTTATTGTGTAGGTAAAGTTAGCATACAAATAAATTAGCATCTGTCTAATCAAAGTAAATTGTGTACATGTTTGTGTTCTTAATAGGTGATTGCAGAAAGTCTAGCAATAATTGCTAAGTGTCTTGTCACCGTGATGATGGTGGTTTCTGCACCTCAGTGGGGTCTCTATATATTCTCTGCTGCCCAGGTGAGTGTGTGTGTGTGTGTGTGTGTGTATATATATATATATATATATACACATATATACATACATACATATACATATACATATATATATATTTTACACTTGCAATCAAAATTATTCAACCCCCATTGCAAGTCAGGTTTATTGTCAAAATTTAGACTTTCAGCTGTTTTCAATGAATAAATCAAACAAAAGCAATTGAAATAGTTCAACACAATGAATGCTTCAAGTGGTTTCCCCAAATTCAACTGAAAATTCAACTTATAATGACTTTTCCAGTCTCAAAATTATTCAACCCCCTGAATAGAATCCCTCACAACAGCACAAATATGCAAAACAGGTGTTGTCTGAAGCACACTTGATGCAACTAATCAAGGGCTTCATTAGTTGCACCAGGTGTGCTTGAGCTGGAACACATGAAATACCTGAACTGGATATTTGTCTGATTGTCCCATCAGACATGGTGGTGGTAGTAGTATCATGGTTTGGGCCTGTTTTGCTGCACCTGGGACAGGACGACTTGCCATAATTGATGGAACAATGAATTCTGAATTATACCAGCGAATTTTAAAGAAAAATGTCAGGACATCTGTCCATGAACTGAATCTCAAGAGAAAGTGGATCATGCAGCAAGAAAACAACCATAAGCACACAAGTAATTCTACCAAAGAAGGGTTAAAGAAGAATAAAGTTAATGTTTTGGAATGGCCAAGTCAAAGAACTTACTCCAATAGAAATGTTGTGGAAGGACCTGACGCAAGCAGTTGGAGAACAGCTGTTCTGTACTGAGGAATGGGCTAAAATTCCTCCAAGCTGATGTGCAGTACTGATCAACAGTTACCGGAAACATTTAGTTGCAGTTATTGCTGCACAAGGGGGTCACACCAGATACTGAAAGCAAAGATTCACATACTTTTGCCACTCATAGATATGTAATATTGGATAATTTTCCTCAGTAAATAATTGGGTACTCTTTGTCCACTTTTAGGACTTGTGTGAAAATCTGATGATGTTTTGATGAAAATTCTAAAGGGTTCACAAACATTCAAGCACCACTATATAATATATTAGTTGTGTCTTGGGGTCAGAAAGTCTCCAAAACTACAGTCCGAAGTCACCTACATCACCACAAGTTGTTTGGAAGGGTTTCAAGAAAAAAGCCTCTACTCTCATCCAAAAACAAACTCAAGCATCTTCAGTTTGCCAGACACTACTGGAACTTCAAATGGGATCGGGTTCTATGGTCAGATGAAACCAAAATAGCGCTTTTTGGCAGTAAACACCAGAGGTGGTTTTGACGCACACAGAGAGGTAGCCATATGGAAAAGTACCTCATGCCCACGGTTAAATATGGTGGTGGCTCTTTAATGTTTTGGGGCTGTTTTTCTGCCAGAGGACCTGGACATTTTGTTAGCATACATGGCATCATGGACTCTATCAAATATCAAACATCATCAGATATTAAATGAAAACCTGACTGCCTCTGCCAGAAAGCTTAAAATGGGCCATGGTTGGATCTTCCAGCAGGACAGTGATCCAAAACATACATCAAAATCAACACACAAATGATTTACTGACCACAAAATCAAAGTCCTGCCATGGCCATCCCAGTCCCCTGACTTGAAACCCATAGAAAACCTGTGGGGTGAACTGAAGAGGAGAGTCCACCAGCGTGGACCAAGAAATTTGAAGGATCTGGAGAGATTCTGTATGGAGGAATGGTCTCAGATCCCTTGCCATGTATTCTCCAACCTCATCAGGCATTATAGGAGAAGACTCAGAGCTGTTATCTTGGCAAAGGGAGGTAGCACAAAGTATTGACTAAAGTAATTGTTGCACAGCTGTATTTAACAAAGATAATTTTGTTTGCAATTATTTGATATCCATGAGAGCAGAGTATTTTTGTGATTTTTTTTTTTAACAAAAGATCAAAAGGTTAAACAATAAAGACAATTTTTCACAGCCTTCTTTGCTCATATTTACCAAGGGTGCCAATATTAGTGGAGGGTACTGTACATATCTCCTGTGTAAATGTCTGTGTGTGTTTGTGTTTAAGTTTGTATATGCAGGGTTCTTGTGTCTTTGCTACATTGTCTACTTCATGCATTTCATGGGTTCAGAGGAAGCGGAGAAGAAGTTCTTTCCGCTGCGCCACATCTCAGAGCTGCTGCCCACCAGACTGAATGGACAGGTACCAATATTTTCTGACCTCTGAAATAAGCCTAAATTGACTTAAAATGTATATTGTTTTACCAATTAAGAATAATTTTTATACAGTGGAAGGCTCTGAGAGGAAATACTAAAATCCTTTTCCTAAATAGAAGAAGACAATTCAGTAGATGCATACAGTACTGTGCAAAAGTTTTCGGCACATGCAAAGAAATGCTGTAGAGCAAAAATGCCTTCAAAATAATCAAATTAAATGTTTCTACATTTATAAAAAAAAAAAAATACCGTAAAGAGCAGTAAACAGTAGTAAATGAAACAAAGTCAATATTTGGTGTGACAAAAAAATTAAAATAAAAATAAAAATGGTAGTCTCCAGTACAATTTGTGCAGTTTTATGAGGAAATGAGCTGGTAAGTTTTATTGAGCATCTTACAGAACCAGCCACAGTTCTTCTGGGGACTTTGACTTTCGCACTCGCTTCTAATTTTTGCAGCAAAACCCAGCAGCCTTCATTGTGTTTTTTATCTGAAAAGTGTCTCTTACGTAATGTGCTGCTTTGTTTAATGACAAACATTTCTCTGTAACTTTTCATTTTGTGCTAGAAAACTAATGTTTGGGAATCTAAAATGTTTTTTGTACTGACTTGATAATGTAGAAGTCATAAAATAAAAAATCTGTAACAAAGTTTGTACTAAAAAAAGGGTGCCCAAAACTTTTGCACAGTACTGTAGATAAAGTCTACAATTTAGGTTTTGAATATTTAATGCTATTTTTAAAAATAAATGTAAATATGCTAATGGTTGACAGGTTTTCTGCAAAAATCTCTGTTTGTGTATGTGTGTGTATAGCCACTGATAAACTGGAAGCTTGCCACACTGACTTGGAGTTTCTTCAAACAATCTTTCCTCAAACAGATTCTCACAGAAGGTATTATACACAGCCATTTCCTATTCTACATGTGTGTTTTGTGTCATTCTGAACGTGTTCTGATCACATTCATTTCACAGGCGAGCGTTACGTGATGACCTTTCTGAATGTACTCAACTTTGGAGACCAGGGTGAGTTACATTATTCAGGACATAAATGAAAATGAACACTTTTATGTACTGTGTTAGACTCATTTCCTTTATCCCTGTGTTTGCTTATTTAGGGGTGTATGATATAGTGAATAATCTAGGCTCGATGGTGGCCCGGTTTCTCTTCCTGCCTATTGAAGAGAGTTTCTATGTATTCTTCGCCAAGGTGTTAGAGCGCGGTCGTGATGTACAGCATCAGAAACGAGTCAGTACCTCTGATCAAACACCTGTTCTTATTCCATTAACCACTCATACAAGAGCTTGGATGACTGATGAATGTTGTTTGGTCTGCAGGAGGAGGTCTCTATCGCAGCTAATGTACTGGAATGTCTGCTGAAGCTGGTTTTTCTGATCGGTCTGATTATCACTGCGTTTGGTTACTCCTACTCTCACCTGGCCCTCGATATGTACGGAGGGGAACTTTTGAGCAGTGGAACAGGTAAAACCTTACATTAAAAAAAAAAACACTCCTTAATTCTGCAGAAAATTATTAATATGCATGAATGCTAATAAATTAATTTCTAGGGCATATTTGAACATTCATTGATCCAGTCATTCTGTTTTGAAAGCATTGATATGCATATGCATTTTACTATCTAATGTTATTTTGTGTGTGTGTGTGTGTTTTTCAGGTCCCTCTCTTTTACGCTGTTACAGTTTTTACGTACTGCTCTTAGCTATTAATGGTGTAACAGAGTGTTTTGTTTTTGCTGCCATGAGTAAGGAGGAGGTAGACAGGTTAGTGTGTATTCACACACACTCATTTTAATATATTTATACAACTGCGAACACAACACAGGTTTATCAAAAAAATAATCTTTGTTAAATATATCTGTGCCACAATTATTGGCACCCCTATGAATTCATATGAGAAAAATATATTTGAAGTATATTCCCATTGATATTTTACATTTTTTTTTAGTACACCTCGGTGTACCATGACTTCCTGTTTCACAGGGGTATAAATATGAGGTAACACATAAGCCAAATTCCCTTAGTCATTCATAACAATGGGTAAGACCAAGGAATATAGCTGTGATGTGCAGAAAAAGGTTGTTGAGCTTCACAAAATGGGAAGTGGTTATAAGAAAATAGCACAAGTATTGAAAATGCCCATTTCCACCATCAGGGCAATAATTAAGAAGTTCCAGTCAACTGGAAATGTTATGAATCAACCTGGAACTGGCACTGTATATTTAAAGCTTTATTTGTGGAATTATGTCTTGAATTAAAGGCCTCTTTGTTTTGTAGGTATAACCTGGTTATGCTGGGACTATCCGCCTCCTTCCTGCTGCTTTCCTATTGGCTGACTTGGCTGTTTGGGGGTGTCGGCTTCATCCTGGCAAACTGCTGCAACATGGCTTTGCGAATTATCCATAGCCTTATTTACATACACCGCTACTTCAAGCACAGTGACCACGCCCCTCTGTCAGGGCTCCGCCCACACCCGGCATTCTTAATTACCCTCACAATAAGTTCCATCCTGACAGCTTTCTCAGAGGTACAACTAATAAAAAATAAATAATATTCTGGGCAGGGCTGTTATGCAAGATCATTACATTTAATTTTTTCTTTTCTGTATTTCAGCATACGCTGTGTTGTGACAGTGGCTGGCTGCTGAGGCTGGCGCATGTCTCCATCGGAGCAGTTTGTTTACTGGTTGTGGTCATAGTGGCGTTTCTTACAGAAACAAGACTTGTTCAGTTCATCAGAACTCAGCTACTACCCAAATACAGCAAAAAACACACATGATCTTACATCATCAAACAATCAGTGGGACCTGGCAGTTTGGTGTTGGACCATGTACTGCCTTGATAAATTTAGGCATCTGTCAGAACTATGCAGATAATCCACAAATATCCACATTATAATTCTTTGCTTCAGGTGGTTGCTGTGTTTGGACACATGTATATTGTTTTATTATAGGCGTAATAAAAAAGAAAAATCTATTTATATTTTAAAATCTTTAAAATCTGATGCTACAAAATGTACTGATTTACAAGAACTTTTGTGTTTACAGTCAATACAGATGCACAAACAGATCACTTTTTCCTTTTTAGACATTAAGATATCCCATCTGTTACAAAGGCAGGAACATGGAAATAAAAAATAAAAAATCCTAGCTTGACAAATGTTTAATAGATGGAGACAAAGTTGTAGGTATTACAATGAATAATATAAATGGTTTTATGACAATATAGTTGATATTTTTTAATAATACATCTCATGATCTTACTTGATAATAGTTTATTATAATTATGATGACATTATATTCCACTACCACCATCATATTTATAATAAATTATAATTCAGGTAATAATTACCCAAGTTGAAGAAGCAATTTGTAATTTTTAGAGACCTCTGCTGCCTGTGATGCCAATTGCATTGGAAACATTGACAAATCTTTGCCTTTCTCCCAATCAACTGCATGCCGTTTGTTGAGATGACGTATGCCTTGGAAGTCATGGGCTGAGCTGAGCAGCTGTTGATGGTGGGACTTGAGATAATATTTGGGCCAGAAATGTGACAACAGAAACCTAAAATGAAGAAACTAACCACACATTACATATTGCAAATGTCAGCTTTCTAAAGTATCTTGAGCATTAAATTATTATTACAGGTTTATAAACACTTTTAAAAATTACAAACTGCACCTTTAATAAAGATATGGGCCACACCATACGATGTGTATTACTGGAAGCAAATTGTGAAATTTTGTTAGAACATTTTGTTAAAATAATAAAATTGTTCATATCAGTGTGTTGTGATCTGTTTAACCACACTTTATAGCATGTTTGCATATTCAGACTTCTCTGATGTAATGTCTTGAGCTCACAGACTAATGACAGTGATGAGAAGCAGATGAGGATGAGAGAATAACTCACATCTGTTAGAGCTTCAGTCTTTAAAAAAGCTAGTTTTGTGTAAACATACAGTATGTCATTTCAGTGGAATGAGGAAGGGAGTGCACTTGCTGACCTAACAAGCTAGCACAAATGAAAAACATGCTATGAAATAAAGTTCTCACACACACACACACACACACACACACAATGTTATAAAGAGATCCAGGAGCACTACTTCAAAATACACAACCTGAGTGCCTAAAAAAGCGCTATATAAATGTAAGGAATTATTATTATTTATTACAACTTACTTTTCACAGCTGTTTGAACCTGTTAGAATGAAAAGCCATCATATACATCACCGTGTGAACTGAGAGAAAGGAGAGAGAAGGGAGGAGTTATGGACTGACTCATGCTTTGGCCAGCACAATTATGGTCCACTGGGGTTTGTGTGTGTTTAAAGGAAGGAAGGAAACATCAAGTTCAAGGGAGGACTCCAACCAAAGCTGCGAAGCTGCAGTAAAAGTTTGGATTTGCACACCAGTTGAAACATCCTGAACATGTCTCAGGTATGTGAAAAGGATCTTATTGGAGATACAGATTGATCAACAGCAGCTGCAGATGTGTAGCATTTCTGTTTTTTTTCCTACAGCTACAGGAGGAGGGAGAGGAGGGTAAGATAAAGAGGCCGGAGGTGAGGAATGAGGACCTGATTGAGGCAAGGGATAAGCTGGCGTCCGGGACTGCGGTGAAGAGTAAGACCTTTGAAGTGATGGAGGAATGTGGTGAGTGGAGCGATGACCCTGTCAGTACAGTAACACAGGCTCGGTGTGTGTGTTTGTGTGTAGCACCAAAGAGAGGAATAAGAACAGAAGTGCTTGCTTGGAGAGATGCAAAATATGTCTTTGTGCATGCCTTGGGTTTGCTGGTGTTTCCACTCCATATAAAGTAGCAGAGGGTCTCAAAACCGGGGCACACAGACACACAAATACTCCCCGCAGAGAGACAAATGTGTTTACGCAGAAGTCTCTAGCCACTCCTCTACCTCAGTGAAAGAGCACTGGTTATTATCCCAGAATCGTGTTTACAGGACAACTAGTGAAAGTTAAACATTACGGAAATGTAAGTTAACTAGTATATTATAGTTATTGTGAACATTAAACCCAGTTCAGTAATTTAGGACTTTTGGGGAATGTTAATAATAAATTCATCCAGCCTTCATCAACTATTAACTTATGTTTCTCTCCTGCCATACAGAACGTGTGGGGAAAGTTGCTCCATCCGTGTTCAGTACCGTTCGATCAGGAGGAGAGACCGTCTTCAACAAACCCGGGAAAAAGTAACATGGAAAATCATTCAGATTTACATACTTTCAATATTTGTATTGTAAGTGTTGAAATAAAGTGTTGAATAAAAATGGTCCAAAAAACTTTTTCGAAAGTTATACATGATGTGATTTCAGGCATTTTTGTAGGACCAATGTTTTTTTTTTCTATTTATGTCTCTCTTTATGCAACTACAGCATAATCTGTATTCAGTTTTTGTACTGTTAACTACACATGTGGTTGAATACTGAACCAGAAGGTGAGGTGTAGCACCAGATGCGAAACAAAATATGAAAAAGGACATACATTATTCATTTAAATTCTTAAAATTTATTTTTTCTGGATAACAAAAAAATTAACAGTTTGTAAAAATCTACAAAAAGACAACAAATATTCTGACAAACCCAGCAAAACGATCAGGCAAAGAGTATGGACATGCAGGTAAGGTAAAGGAAAACCCTCTGGGAGGACAATATTATTCTTATTTAAGAATTTCCCATTTGTAGTAATATTTTATTAGATGTACTGTGGATGTTGTGGCTTTGCTGTCTTGCACATCATTTTGCCTGAAGAGTTTAAGAACAGACCTGAACTGTGGGACCAGTGAAACAAAAAAAACAAGCGAGTGTTGAGTGAGAGGGGGTTACTTCATGAACTTGGTGTGCTGGTCCTGAAGGATCTTAGCCGAAGACTTGGCGTCATAAAAGAGCTCATTAATCTCTTCCACTTGTTCTCTTTCTACAACTTCTTTCCCCTGAACTCGCGCCAGCAGACTGGCAGGAGTTAAGAGCTGCACAGCATACCTGCACACACACACACACACAAATAATTCAGTGCTTTAAGTACATTATAAACTGGACATATAAAACTATGACCTATTAAAGAAGTAGGGGTAGGGCTGTGGGTATTGCATGATAACAGTGTGAATAAATGGTATAAGTACTATATGCTGTTCCAGTATGGAACACAAACCTACAAAATTCTAAGAGAAATCCTGTTCGCGATTATGCTTTATAAATATTCTACCAGTTTCCTCTAACTAATGATCAGTCAACAACTGGCTAACGCAAACGATACAGAAGCCTTGAGATTGCCTCAAAAAAGTTTTTTTCCTTATGTACAATGTAGTAATTTCGATTACAAGTGTTACCTGAGGGTGGTCTTGGTGCCGATCTCTCCCAGGTGACTTAAAGCCTCCTCGCTGATGTTTATGCCTTCTGTCTGAGCTCGGATCTTAATGATCTACAGACAGACAAGACTGAAATTAGCACAAGCACAGTTTTATGTCTTTGGTCTTGTCTCTTTGTTTTTCACACGTTCACCTGTTTCATTTCTTGAGGAGTATACAGCATGGTCCTGATGATCATAATTCGATCCAACAGATCTAGAGGTATTCCATGAGGAGAGTTAATGTCCTCCGTCCCTCTAAAAAAACAAAACAATATTTTGCAATCATGAAAGTACTGCCTGCTAGCGAGTGGCTTTAAAATGCTCCAGCTAAAGGAGTCCTACCTGATGAGACAGTTTCCTCGGTTGGATGCGAACACTACTATCGGGGAGAGGGAACTCTCCAGAGCTCGGTGCAGGTAAGTGAAACACTCAATATCCAGCATATGAACCTCATCGACGAACAGAACACCAGGCACGAGTTCTGCCACACCTTGATCTATGTACCTGTTCACTACCTTGTTGATCTCCCCTCGTAGCTTATCTATAAAAGCACATACCATATTAACATGCATACGCTCATATATGAAACCAGCTCAATAAACTTGAACGTTGGAATGCGTCTGGATTCAAATAACAGTTATCAGACCAGACGTGTGTGCACGTGTGTCTTACCTGTGATCTCAGTCTTCCTGGGTTTCATTAGCTGACCCATCATAGAGAGGATGTCCTGACCTCCCTAAAGCACAGTCAGAGTGTGACACTGCATCTCAGTCTTACACAACAGTCTTATACAGTTTGAAAATACAGTACCCGATGTGCTTAAGTTTAAAAAGTTCATCATAATTTGTTATTAATAATGCCTCATTATTTATATAGAAAAATAAAGCATTTACATTTACCACATATTTATATTATTGTGTGTATGTGTGTGTACCTGAGGGCGTGCATTAGCTATATCCAGGTCGTGCAGCGTAACATCTTGTATAATCTCTTTCTTCTTGTGTACATCTCCTTTGGGCAAGGGAACGTATTCTTCGGCCTCCAAGTCAAACTCGGTTGCAAAGGTGTCACAGCGCCCTTGTCTCTGCAGACCAATCACAGCACAGGGTGATTACAGAATGACCGATTACAGCTCCAAACATGCTGTGGGGACCATACGTTCATAGCGCAGTTGGGGAAATGGTGAGACACTCAGTAATCTAACAAGTAGATGCATGAACAAGCATCTGCCCTCTGTTTGTTTTGCTTCAAGTACTTCTGTGCAAAGTTCTCAGGCATTTTAAGAATCATCAGAATGTCAGCAGTGCCGAAGTGTACAAGGATGTGCTGGAAATCTGTGGGTTCGTGCCACAATGTCTGCTGGTGGTTTCTTTTGCTAGATGTCCAATACACCTGCACTGCCTGTAAAGGTACCTCAACACCCTAAACCAGTTAGTGTTCAGCAGAGACAACAACAGGTTGTCTGTTGTCCTTACCTTTACTGCTCCACTGTTAGCTTCAATGTAGATGACATCACCAACCTCCACTCTCTCCTTCTGTAGGCTCTCATAAATACTGGGATCGAGCTGCGTCACACAGAAACGAGAAACAGGTCAAGACATCCGACATATCTTGCATCATTGACTGCCATTCCCACAGGACTATTTATTTATTTATTTATACCTTGAGTTGTTTGGTGCCCTTCGCTGTCTTTAGGCCGATGATGACATGACTGACAGTTTTGCCATAGCCACCCATTGGATTCTCCGTCTCACATGGGGTCAGCTCCGTCACCTCACCTTCATACACTTCCTTAGTCTCCTTGATTCGCAGTCCTACATGCATCAATAAAAATCTCGTTCTTTAACTGGTATAAAGAAACGGGTGGTAATAGAATATGCTACTATTAAAGATGATCCCTCCGAAGTCAAAGGTGTTATAGGCAATAACAAGACACGTGTAGTAATTTTATATCATTTCATGCTAGCAGAAAACAAAAAAAAAATCATGTCAAAAAGAGCAGATTTTATTTTTTTCGTATTTTTATACCTACATTTGTGCTTCTAAGTAAGTTTTATTATGATTTAAAAAGAGAAAACATTATTGTGCACTCAGATTCACATGGATGAAAAAATGTTTTTGGGGTGTGGGAAAAGAAAACTTTTTATGCAAATTTTATGAATTTCAATTAGATTTTCAGTTTTGAAGAAAGTCACAGAGACTTTGCAACGGCAGAATTTAGGACTGGGGGGGGGATTTCCTACATTCTGAAAAACAAACATTTTCAAATTAAGAATTCAAAAAACTGGGCAAAATCCTGTGATGTTAATAACTGCAGCAGTAGACCGTTTAGCACCGTAGGTTTGCAGATGTTATCACATGTTAGTCATTGTTTTAGTTGTTAGTATCAGGTAACAGGGTGTGTGTGAGTATTTGATTGGGCAACAAAATAAAGTGCAAATGTCTGTAGGTGAACTCAGAGCACAATAACAAACCTCACACAGTATAGTTCTGTTTCAGGAGTTAGCTGCAATGTATCATTATTAAAATTATTACAGCATTATATCCATTTTCAATCTATTTACTTGTCTCTTAAATGGTATATCAATACACACATTCCAATTTTATTCATGAGGCATTCTTCCAACATCTTTCCAGTGTTTTCAAGCAGCACACAGACTAAGAGACTAAGGTTCTAAAACAGTGGTAACTCAACAGGCGGACCGAAGGACAGTCCATTCTAGACCAAGACCTAAATCTCTGTGCTAGTTATCGGACACCTGGCTAAGTGATTGTGTAAGCACACGTGTATAAACGTTTGGTGTGAATGGCCCTTTAAACTAGCTTGTTAAATGTCTGAAACAGAGTCATAAGCAAAAAGATAGCCAGTACTATAGTACTTTGACTCCCCTTCTGTTCTTCACTGTTGGCATGTGACAACAACGTCCAATCAGAGCGGTGTAACGGCATCACTAGGACAATGCTGGATTTCCACACTCTCTGGACCTAACGTAACAACTTCTGATGTTTGTCAGGTAGTTAATTTGTTTTGCAGAGTGGCGTTAGCGAATTAGTAAATGTCAGAAGAGTGATGACTTTTCCAAATTGTCAGATCCGAAGTAAAGGAAAGTTGACAGGGAAAACTGTGTGCTTAAAGATGACTGAACAGACATGTATGCATTTATTCTCCCTAACAGAACAACCAAACCTGTGCTTAATTTGCAACAAGACAGTGGTGATTGTTAAGCGTGGAAACATTAAGCACCACTATGAAACAAAGCACATGTATTCTGAGCAACATTACCCACAGAGCACAGAGGTGAGAACCAAAAAAAAAAAATAACTTAACCAGATGAGAGAATCATGTCGAGTAACAAGTCGTATTATAGTTAAAAAAGCAACACAATAAGAACAGGCAATGGAGGCCTCGTTGTGTCCCATCATGACCGTACACTTGCTCAATCGTCCTACCGTGTGGACCTTCAGCTCAGTGGGAAATTGGTAAGTGGACCACAGAGATGTAGATTTGAATACACCTGGTCTAATATGTGGTCAGTTGTGTGTGTGTAGATTTACCTACAGTGAAACCCCCACTCTTATGTCAGTGTATGGATGTGTAGACTCACCAATAGCTCTCCTGAAGTTCTCCATCAGCACCTCTGTCTTCTTGATCTCTGAAGAATACACTTCACTGCCCACCATGGGACAGAATGGCACCTTATTCCCCAGCTCCTGTGCCATGGCCAACGCTAAAGCAGTCTGTTTGGCACAAATAGTTGTTTAACACATCATTTCTACAGCCAACTCCACAACAACATAATCTCTCGAAAAAAGATACGAATATGACAAGATTTCAGTTTAATGTATCATGTGAAGAAGGAGAAAAGTAACGAAGACCTTTCCGGTTCCAGGCGGTCCTGCCAGTAAGACAGCTCGGCCAGCCATCTTTTTCAAACGAATCAGCTCTACAATGATGCCACAGGCCTGGAAAAACATTTTGTACCAGTTATTAGAGAGAAAGATTGTCTATACACACACACTATATCTAAACTAAGGACCACGAGTCATTCCATGAGCGTGTTCTTCTGCTGTTTCATATCGGTACAATGCAGTTTTATTCTCCATGCTCTAAAATTAAAATACTCAGCTCCTCATTAAACTATAATGCTATAAGAGTAGCATCAGGTGTCAGAAGAAACATGAAAATGTGCCAAACATATTCTACAATTCTGTAAATTGTAGTTTTAAAGACAGATTGGTCTGTTTCTTCTTCCCTGCCTTTAACATGTCCTGCTTATTAAACTGTTAATTAAAGTTAGAATTCAAACAAAGTCAACATTACGTTAAAGAATCAAAAAGTTCAGACAAAATGAAGCACTTGGTAAGCAAACTGAGACAGCTGCAAATGAGTATTTGTTGTATAGGTTTTCAGTTTATCGATCCATCCTTCCACTCATTCATTCATTCATTCATTCATTCATCAGACTGGCTGAGCAGTAGCCAACGTTAGCTAGTTAACAAAGCTAGCTACCTCTCTGGCGGTCTCCTGGCCCACAAGGCCGGACGCAGTCTGCTTAGCATTGCCGGCTTCGTCTAGCCCGAGGCCTTTCACATGGCTGTGAGACGCAATGCGCTGGGTCTTCGTTGTGCTTTTCACCTCCTCGATCTTCATGACTTTATCTGCAATCCAAAAGCTTTACGGCAGCAAATGAAACTGCTCTGAACACCAGCCGCCTGCGTTCGCCGTTGAAATCGGCGCGACTACAAACACACGGGGAAGCGCGTTTCCATGCGGGTTACCAAGGAAATTTCGGGAAGTTACGCCTCTGTTAGCGTGCGCCGTGTGGTCATTGGCCAAGAGTCTTCTTAAGTCTGTGTCGATTGGATAATTTTAGTGTCTATCTGGAAGGAAGCTCAATCGACTCGCCCCTTTGTGTGCGGGGTTGAAGAGTCGTACTGAAACAGCGACGATTTTGCGTTATTTTAGTTTATTTTAATTTGTTTTAATTCATGCACAAGAATAACCGAAGCAAAACCTGTTCCCTGCAAGTTTTTGAATAAACTCTATGCACACGACACATCTCTCTTATTTCAAATATATATATATATATATATATATATATATATATATATATATATATAACTATTGTTTCTTAACGTATAATCTGTTTTTAACGATACTTTAAACATTTTATATTTATTAACTCATTTTTAGTAGATATGTTGCACGGAAAGATCTAATATCGATCTAAAACTATTTAGAACCTGAATACTCTGAACCATATTTGCAGCCGGAAACATTTTATGGTGACTCAGGAAGTGAATCTGTCAAATTACAAAACTTTAGCGCAGGCTTGGCCCGTGTAGTGAACTAACTAAATGTTTTTGTTGGGGTAAATTAAAACGAAAACATTTACTCAAATAATACACCAGAAGGATTATCTTATTGTCAACATAATTTTGTTTTCCGTTTATTCTTTACAAAAAAAAAAAAATCTGCAGCAGTAAAAATCGTAGTCGAGCTCAGATCAAAGTCTGTTCGCTGACTGAGCGAGATCACTTCGCTGTCATAGTCGCAGATCCCTTGGATATGGCAGATCCCGAGCCGACGCCTGAGGACGGTCTCCCCAAAATTCTGAACTTTAACGTGGGCGTGCTGGGACATGTGGACAGCGGAAAGACGTCTCTGGCTCGAGCTCTGAGCAGCACCGCGTCCACGGCGGCCTTCGACAAGAACCCGCAGTCCAAAGAGCGCGGCATTACATTGGACCTGGGATTCAGCGCCTTCACTGTTCCCCTGCCAGAGCACATGAGGCAGAGCTGTGGGGAATACGACAGCTTGCAGTTCACACTGGTGGACTGTCCAGGACATGCCTCCCTCATTCGCACTATCATTGGTGGTAAGTAAGTTCTACGCGCATCCAACCAGACATCATATGCAGTACTTTCCAAGGATAAACAAATCTTGGGTGTATTCTTGACTGATTAGCCTGGAACAGTGAATTATTGTTCTCAAGTGTTAAATCTTTGACTGTCAATTGAAGCTGACACTTTTCCTTAGAAAGAGGACTGCAGGATATATCGTTTGCTGCTCATGATATTGGTCTTTACAATACTTGTATACAGATATTACAAATATATACAGATATACAATATATTACAGAAGGTTGCGATATGTAATTATGCACAAACCAGTATCGGAAGTGTTACATGGACTAAAGTGTGAACAGTTTCTGTAATTAGCATCTGTTTTGTGCTTAAATCTTATTCTCGTTCTAAGCACAAAACAGCTTGACTGTGCTATTACTTTTGGGATGAACCAAATATTACAATCCTAGAGCATGCACTTCCAGTTCTGACCAGAAGGTGGCATAAAAGTTGCATAACAAGAAAAAAAGGTGCATAAAAGTTGCAGTTCAATTCATCAGGCCCCAGGTTCCCAGCCCTGAGAGAGGAGAAAGTCAATATCACTAACAAAGATTAACTGTGTGTTTGGTGAGCATGTGAGACTGAATAAAGCAGTAGGGTGCTGTTTAAGTTTTCAGACAAACGTTTCCTCTCTCCAGCCTGATGGGTTTGTTTACTAAAGTGCTTTCTGTCTTTATATCTTTCTCATATTATTTTGTCTCAAATGTGTGCTTGTTCATAGTTTCACATTTTAACGACAATTCTTGTGTATTTGCCTGTATCTTTAGGGGCGCAGATCATTGACCTGATGTTGTTAGTGGTCGATGTCGTGAAAGGCATGCAGACGCAAACAGCAGAGTGTCTCCTGATCGGTCAGCTCACCTGTTCGCACATGATCGTCATCCTCAATAAAACAGACCTGTTGCCCAGTGACAAGAGACAAAGTGCCATCGAGAAGATGACCAAGAGGATGCACAAAACCTTGGAAAACACTAGGTGCGTACTAACAGACGTGCAATCATATATCTAGTTAAGCTTTAGCACGTCATGTATATGTACATATAATTGTTTCAGTATGGCAGTGTATTAAATGGAGATTTTTCAGAACAATTTCTGAACTTTCTGACAATAATATTACAACACCCTGTATGCTGACAAATCAGTTCTCATCATGGCTGTTTTGATTTCATGATTGAGTAGATTTAGAGGTTGCCCAGTCATCGCCGTGGCAGCTAAGCCAGGGGGACCCGAGGCTCCAGATACAGCTGAAGCACAGGGAATCACTGAGCTCATAGAGGTGAGAGCATTTGGTACAACATATCAGTCTACATTTGCTCCAGCGGTTAACACAATTTAACTACTTACTGTCTTGACTACCTGAGTTTGGTGTGTTAGGATCTGGACTCAGTATCTGACTAACAGTATATAAAGTATTTTGTGTTTGGTTTTTGTTTAGCTGCTAAAATCCCAGGCGTTCCTACCTCAGAGAGACCCATCTGGTTCTCTGCTAATGGCAGTGGATCACTGTTTCTCCATCCGTGGCCAGGGAACAGTCATCACAGGCACCATCCTGCAGGGGGCACTGCGTGTCAATGATACACTAGAGATACCTGCACTCAAGGTACACACACGTATACAACGCACATCTGTATTGTAGCTCCCAGTTTCTACGCTCTTAGAAAAAAGGCTTCCTCACAGGTTTTTTGCATCCTAAAGTTTTCAGTTTGACCTGAAACCCTCATTAAAAAAAGACAGGAAAACTTGAATGTGCTAAATTAAACCTTTTTAAAACAGTTTTGAAGTCATAATATGACTTAAGGGTTGTGATTTGATTTATTATGTTGATGGCAGTTTGCCTCGCGCCTCCAGGGTTGGGGGTTCGATTCCTGCCTCCGCCCTGTGTGCATGTTTTCCCCGTGCTTCAGGGGTTTCCTCCGGGTACTCTGGTTTCCTCCCCCATTCCAAAGACTTTGTAGGCTGATTGGCATTTCCAAATTGTCTGTAGTGTGTGAATGTGTGTGCGATTGTGCCCTGCGATGGGTTAGCACCCCTTTCCAGGGTGTCCCCCGCCTCGTGCCCCAAGTTCCCTGGGGCTCCAGGCTCCCCCATGACCCTGTGTAGGATAAGCGGTATGGAAAATGGAAGGATGGATGGACATAAAACTTTCTTGAAAGCATTTAATTGGACCTAGATTTAGTACATGCCCATGAGTGCAAGATGAGTCTTCAGTGTTTTCCTGTTTTTCGGTTTTTCAGGATATTCTGGCATAAGTTAAGAGACACATCTGCAAAACGTTTCAGCACACCAATTTTGCATGCCTTAAGATAACCGAGGATGACTCAAACACTAAATAAACTCCTTTTATATATCGGAATATGTGTTTTTAATTGTAATTAAAAACATTCATTGTGGGCTTGCTGTGGTCCTTAGGTGACTCGGAAGGTGAAGTCGATCCAGATGTTCCGTAAGCCAGTTCCTAGTGCGATGCAAGGAGATCGGGTCGGTGTGTGTGTCACACAGTTTGACCCAAAGCTGCTGGAGAGAGGGGTGGTGTGTACACCTGGTTCACTGCATACCATTCATGCTGCCATTATTTCTGTACGGAAGATCGAGTACTACCGTGGTGCACTTAGCAGCCGTGCAAAATTCCACATCACCGTTGGACATGAAACGGTCATGGCACGCGTGTCATTCTTCAGCCGGGCTTCTCTAAGTGCTGACTCAGGAGCAGCGTCTCCTACAGAACAGAGCACAGAGGCTTTCTCATTTGACTGGGAGTTTTGCCACCAGGAGGAGTATTTGACTGGCCAGGGAGAGGCTGAGGGGAGGGATCCAGCGCAGTGGGCATTATTAGAGTTTGAACGGCCTGTCACGTGTCCACCACTCTGTTTGGTGATTGGCTCACGGCTGGACTCCGATATCCACAGCAACACATGCAGACTTGCTTTCCACGGAAAGCTGTTGGACGGTTTCGAGGACAAAAACTATGTGGACAACGCATTGCCCAGGCTCAAAATCAGTAAAGACAAGCACAAAGAAGGAGCAGTGGAACGGGTAACAACCTCCTACCCAACTTTCAAGTTATATAATTGCCCCCTCCCTTTTTTTAAAACTATAATGTAAATCTGGGCCACATTAAGTTGACATGAGGCAACATTCTATGGTTATTATATGCAGTTATGGTGTAGTTACTGTCAGTGTTGAGTGTAACAGGGCGACGTGATAGTGGCTTAAATAGTAATCACTATTAGTAATTCAGTATTATTTATCATAATTATTCAGTTTTATTGCACTTTGCCAGCCCAATCTATATTCATTTAAAAATATATAAATGAGTGAATCAAAATAATCCACATTCATTTAGTGTTAATAATTCTAAATACTAAATATAACCATATTAAGACCCTATATAAATTAACACACGCTCACATACATACATACATACATACTGATAGAAAAAAAAAAAGTTGAGAATTGTAAATCCGGACTCGCCAACAGGTTTAGGGGATGAAAACGTTTAGAACACTGAGCTCCTGATTAATGTAACAGAATCATTAAAAAACAGATATCTAATGTTAGCCTGTTAACTTACCAAAGCTCACCATTGCTGTGGGGCGTAAATCACTGCGTAAGACAAAAATGATGTAAGAACATATTTATAATGTAGGAACTGAAGGGTGAGAGAGACAGCTTGGTTGGATGTCAGCATCAGATCGTTATCAGGATTGGTGTACTCCTAATGTGCATGTTTAGATTATAAGTCTAATCATGCTACTGATAGTTAAGTAAGATGTGACCTCCTTACAGAAAAGATTTATGGTATATTAACTGCATCTATCTGTGACCAGGTGACAGACGACTACACTGTGATTGGTAAAAACCTGTTCAAGAAAGAGACCAACCTTCAGCTCTTTGTGGGGTTAAAGGTCACACTTTCTTCAGGAGAGACAGGGGTCATTGAAGGCAGCTTCGGACAGAGTGGCAAAATCAAAATTAGAATTCCAGGTATGAAAAAAATACAAAACACACACACACACACACCTAATACATGTAGATACACTACACAAAGGGCACAAATCTTCACGTAGACCTTAGACTCATGTAAATGGACACGTATTTTACTGCAAACTCCTTTGGTTCTTTAGAGCAGATGTAATAAGATGAACAGGAATATTCTTCTTTTTTCAGATATTAAAAAAAAACAACTGGCAGTGTTGATAGTGTTTGAACTATTATATCAATTGCAGGATTATAATCTATCGATGCCTTTCATTTGAAAAGTTTCACCTGTGGTTCAGCCTAATGTTGTTTTGGATTGTGGAGTTGGTAAAGAACTAGTAACTTTGAACTACACAATTGCTCAATTTAATTCAGTTCAATTCAATAATATAAATACCAATAATAACAATAGGAAATGAGATATAACAGTGCGAACACAATGACCGTAATAGCAACAGTGCTAACAATGCTACAGTGCTGAACAGTTCTATAATAAATCATGAATAACACAATCCAGTTATACCACCTAACCTGTGGTTAGATAATATTAAAGCTCTATAGAATGTGGTAGAACTGTATAAAGGATCTGATATTTTGGTTGATAATCTGTAATAAACTTTCAGTTTGTTTCATCTGTCAATGAAGCAGCTCTATTTTAATTATTAAATGCCACCCCGGGTCGCTTCTGACTTTTGACCTCGTTCCCTCTCTCTTCCATGCCCTATTTTTTCAGTAAAGGCTTCCTTCCTTACAATTTTTGTCCAGCTGTTTCCCAATTTGCTCATTGAGGAGCTAGATTTAAAACCAGATTTCTATAAAGCTGTTTTGTGACAAAGTCTGTTATTAAATGCACTATACAGTTAAAACTGTATTGAATTCAATTTGTTATAAACAATGTATAGATACCAAAATGCTAACATATTGTTTTTGTGTTAGCAAAGTGATAACAACGTGCAATTAGTTAGTTATTAGTAAACAAGATTCTTAAATGTGAATCTCAGAGCTGTACTAATTTAATGATATTTACTAATATTGTTTATTATAGTCTCGTCCCTGAAAAATATCTTTGAACAGGACGTTATGTAATGCAGTATTTTATGCAGATTGATGAGAGAAACATATCAATTCATGTTAGAATAATGTGAAGGGGTCTCAGTACTGTCTGAATGCACTCTGTAAGTGCTGGGCTGTTAACAATGGTAGTTAAAACTATTTGCAAAAATCAGATTGTTCATATTCCATTATGCAGTTCTATTATTGTGATACCGTTTTTGACACAATGTGTATTTTAGGCCAAATGTGACGATTTGCATTCTCTGTGTTAAATGTGCAAAGGCACTTTCTTTTTCTCTTCATTCCAACAGAGGGACTGAAAGAAGAAACAAAGCAACAGCTCACCTCCTCCTCCAAGAAAAAGGGAAAGGGCGGGGCTAAAAATGAACCGCCTAAAGAGGAGGACACCAAAGTGGACTCACAGCCTATAACCATTCAACTGAATTTTAAAAGATATGTTTATGACCCCCATAAAAAGATGGTGCAGTCTTGATTTTTACAGCACCAATTGTTATGGTAGAGACTCAAGCTCAGGGTAATTATCTGAGCAGGCACATGAGGTGCTGTGCATATGATTGTGGCAGGAAGCGTGTGTACATAACCCTCTGTTTGGCTTTCTGTTACTTTGGAATCTTGCTGTAGTTTCCCTGCAATAAAATATCCAACACTGGAGAAAATAATAAATTATAGAAGGCATTCTTTTCTCTCTTATTCACATGCTTTGGAATATTTTTTGTGAAATCCATGATCCATCTACAGGTGCATCTCAATAAATTAGAATGTCGTGGAAAAGTTCATTTATTTCAGTAATTCAACTGAAATTGTGAAACTCGTGTATTAAATAAATTCAATGCACACAGACTGAAGTAGTTTAAGTCTTTGGTTCTTTTAATTGTGATGATTTTGGCTCACATTTAACAAAAACCCACCAATTCACTATCTCAACAAATTAGAATATGGTGACATGCCAATCAGCTAATCAACTCAAAACACCTGCAAAGGTTTCCTGAGCCTTCAAAATGGTCTCTCAGTTTGGTTCACTAGGTAAGCCACAAACATTCATTGCCAAAGAAGCTGGCTGTTCACAGAGTGCTGTATCCAAGCATGTTAACAGAAAGTTGAGTGGAAGGAAAAAGTGTGGAAGAAAAAGATGCACAACCAACCGAGAGAACCGCAGCCTTATGAGGATTGTCAAGCAAAATCGATTCAAGCATTTGAGTGAACTTCACAAGGAATGGACTGAGGCTGGGGTCAAGGCATCAAGAGCCACCACACACAGACGTGTCAAGGAATTTGGCTACAGTTGTCGTATTCCTCTTGTTAAGCCACTCCTGAACCACAGACAACGTCAGAGGCGTCTTACCTGGGCTAAGGAGAAGAAGAACTGGACTGTTGCCCAATGGTCCAAAGTCCTCTTTTCAGATGAGAGCAAGTTTTGTATTTCATTTGGAAACCAAGGTCCTAGAGTCTGGAGGAAGGGTGGAGAAGCTCATAGCCCAAGTTGCTTGAAGTCCAGTGTTAAGTTTCCACAGTCTGTGATGATTTGGGGTGCAATGTCATCTGCTGGTGTTGGTCCATTGTGCTTTTTGAAAACCAAAGTCACTGCACCCGTTTACCAAGAAATTTTGGAGCACTTCATGCTTCCTGCTGCTGACCAGCTTTTTGAAGATGCTGATTTCATTTTCCAGCAGGATTTGGCACCTGCCCACACTGCCAAAAGCACCAAAAGTTGGTTAAATGACCATGGTGTTGGTGTGCTTGACTGGCCAGCAAACCCACCAGACCTGAACCCCATAGAGAATCTATGGGGTATTGTCAAGAGGAAAATGAGAAACAAGAGACCAAAAAATGCAGATGAGCTGAAGGCCACTGTCAAAGAAACCTGGACTTCCATACCACCTCAGCAGTGCCACAAACTGATCACCTCCATGCCACGCCGAATTGAGGCAGCAATTAAAGCAAAAGGAGCCCCTACCAAGTATTGAGTACATGTACAGTAAATGAACATACTTTCCAGAAGGCCAACAATTCAATAAAAATGTTTTTTTATTGGTCTTATGAAGTATTCTAATTTGTTGAGATAGTGAATTGGTGGGTTTTTGTTAAATGTGAGCCAAAATCATCATAATTAAAAGAACCAAAGACTTAAACTACTTCAGTCTGTGTGCACTGAATTTATTTAATACACAAGTTTCACAATTTGAGTTGAATTACAGAAATAAATTAACTTTTCCATGACATTCTAATTTATTGAGATGCACCTGTATTTATAGTTAAATTATCAAATACTGTATATTGCCTGATGCATGTAATTAAGGGTGTTTGCTATACTTGCTCATGTGGCATTTTAGTAAACACAAAAAACAGCAACCTTAGTTTTGCGCATATGTTTCTCCTAAAATCTTAAAACCTACTTCCAGAAATGCTGTGGTTATAATCCTTCACATATGTGCGATTGTGTATGTGTGTCTCAGGTCTGTCTTATGCTCTGTACTAACATTAATGAAGTGAAGCAGAGTTCTTTTATTAATTACAACTGGAAGAGAGAGGAAATACGCTGCTAACCACTGCAAGGCATCAGAACTCAGAACTGTGTGAGAGAATCTGTGAGATACGACAGCTTGAGTTTGTTAACCTTTCTAATCGGGGTCCTTCATCGGAAAAGTCCTACACAGAGCCTGTTTAATATTCATAAACAAGTGGAAAGAAAGGAAAGTGGAGGAAAAGAAGGAAAGTGGGCAGTGAGGAAATGAAAACAGAAATGTCCCATGAGATTAAAACTGCTGATTGGCTGCTTCCTTCATGCTGAACTTTGACTCACCTTCAAGTGGGATAAGGTAACATACTGTGTGTTAGTCATCACTAACATTAGCACAGTCTACTTCTTATTGTGGGACGTTATTACTGTGTGTGTATGAGAGAGAATGATCTCATAAATGATCTTTGTACATGTACAGTTGTCTATTAAGAATTCATAGAGCATGGGTTCAACACAATGACTGTTGGTTCAAGAGAGAAGGAAAGCGAGATTATTGCTTGATCTGGTCTTACTGGATTGCACTCCCTCAGTCCTTCTCTATCCAAGTGACAGGCTGAATTAAAATGCAGTTTGGGGAAGATCCACATATGGGTGTTATATTAAGGTGTCCATATACTTTTGGCTATATACTGTATATGGTCTCCCATTTTTAATGGCCCAAAAGTACTTGGACAAACTAATATAATCATAAATTAAACTTTTAATATTTTTTAGTCAATTTTTTAGTCAAAGTCTGGAACCCAAGGACATCATCAGATGCTAGGTTTCTACCCTGGTGATTTTCTTCCAGGCCTCTACTGCAGCTGTCTTCAGTTCCTACTTGTTATTGGGGTGTTTTGTCTTCAGTTTTGCCTTCAGCAAAAGAAATGCATGCTCAATTGGATTCAGTTCAGGTGACTGACTTGGCCATTGCAGAACATTCCAGTTCTTTGCTTCAAAAAAGTCTTGGATTACTTTCGGAGTATGCTTCATGTCACTGTCCATCTGCACTGGGAAGCAACATCCAATGAGTTTTGAAACATTTGGCTAAATCTGAGCAAATAATATAACTCTATACACTTCAGAATTCATCCTGCTGCTTTTGTCAGCAGTCGCACCATCAATAAATACAAGGGAACCAGTCCTATTGGCAGCCATACATACCCATGCCATAAGACTAGGTGGTATACTTCGGCTCATGAGCATTTCCTTCCTTCCTCCATACTCTTCGCTTCCCATCATTCTGGTACAAATTGATCTTTGTCTCTAATCTGGTCTTTCTGTTTTTGAGGTTTACTGATGGTTTACATCTTGTGGTAAACCCTCTGTATTTACTCTGGTGAAATTCTCTATTGATTGTTGACTGACACAGATGGAGGGTGTTCTTGATTGGGTTTTTCCTTTAAAAATTTTTTTTTTTTTTTTTTTAACGGGTTTGAAGGGGTTTTTCTTCACCAGGGAAAGAATTCTTCTGTCATCCACAACAGTTGTTTTCTGTGGTATTTCGGGCCTTTTTGGTATTTCAGAGCTCACCCATACATTCGTTCTTTTTAAGAATGTACCAAATAGTTGATTTACTGCATCAATGTGGTGTGGCATGGAGGCAATCAGCCTCCGACACTGCTGAGGTGTTATGGAAGCCCGTTTGATAACGGCCTTCAGCTAGTCTGTATTGTTGGGTCTGGTGTCTCTCATCTTCCTCTTGACAAAATTCAGGTCAGGCGAGTCGGCTGGCCAATCAAGCACAGTAATACCATGGTCAGCAAATTGGTTACTGGTAGTTTTGGCACTGTGGGCAGGTGCCAAGTCCTGCTGGAAAAGGAAATCAGCATCTCCATAAAGGTTTTGAGCAGATGGAAGCATGAAGTGCTCTAAAATCTCCTGGTAGACGGCTGCATTGACTCTCGACTTGAGAAAACACAGTGGACCAACACCAGCAGATGACATGGCACCCCAAATCATCACTGACTGTGGAAACTTCACACTGGACTTCAAGCAACTTGGATTCTGTGCCTCTCCACTCTTCCTCCAGACTCTGGGACCTTGATTTCCAAATGAAATGCAAAATTTACTTTCATCTGAAAAGAGGACTTTGGACCACTGAGCAATGGTGTTTTGAGTTAATTAGCTGATTAGAGCTCTTCTCAGGTCGATATTGCTGTATTATAAATTCTTTATTCTAATATTTTTGAAATACTGGATTTTTCATTTTGAGATACTGGATTTTTCCAGTATTGCATTTCCAAGCCGTAATCATCAAGGTTAAAACCTTGATTAAAAAGTGAAATAGTTCACTTTATGTGTAATGAATCTAAAAATATATATCTGATGAGGAGAATAGGTTCTAATCCTGTAAGAGAAGAGTCAGAACCCTCAGAAACTGAAAGTGTTCATTGTTTTTTGTCAAATCCCCCTCCAAACACAGACAGGTTACATTCGAAGATTTAAGTTTCAAGAACTGTATGTAGGTAGGAGAGCACTATTCAAGTTATTGGGCAGCTCCCTTTTGTCGCACACACACACACACACACACACACCTCATACACAGGGGTTTTCAAGGGAAGATATAATCTGACTTCAAAGGGAAGCATCTGAGGAGATTAGCCTAATATATGAAGGATCTAATACTGCAGAGTTTTCTGTCAAGGTTTGCAGTATCTGCTTATCTTGTGTCTTGATTTTGTTTGTGTATTTTTTGATAATTTTGTCTCTTTTGTGTCTTTTGCAGTCTGTTGTGTCAGACATGTTGTGTTGTAATTTAAAATAAGAATGGAAAATGGAAATTGAACTCAAAAATAATTTTCACAGAATTCAATCTAATACAAAAATTGTAAACTGTAAGTAATACATTCTCATATATGGTATGTACCGTGTGTGTGTGTGTGTGTGTGTGTGTGTGTGTGTGTGTGTGTGTGTGTGTTTTAGATAACTTGTCACTTTTTATCAGTCAGATGCTGAATTACACAACCAAGTCAATGGATCAATCTATGGATCAGTTTGCCAATTCCGGACGTCTCTGTAGGGATCATTTAGTATTGCTCAGTGACTTTGGAAGCAGAGTATTCATTCTTTTTGTCTTTCTCCTTGTCATTTTTCTTCTTTTGTTACATTTACATATACCCTTACTCTAAAATGTTTTGCAGAAAGTTTTGTAAATTTATTAAATACAAAAACACAATTTTTCAGACCTTTTACTCAGTGCTTATTGGTATGATGCTACATGCTTGGCACATCAGGATTTGGGGCTCTTCTTCAATGTATTGATGCAGAACCTCTGAAACTCTGCCAGGTTAGATGGGAAGCATCTGTACCTCCATTTTCAGATTTTCACAGAGATGTTTAATCATGTTCTAGTTCGGGCTCTGGTTGTCACACTTACAGGCATACAAACACTTTTTCATTATGGAGTAGTTTTTGCAGATTGATGGGGGGAAAATTGTAATTCAAGGGTGTAAGTTAACAAAAAGAACATAAAGTGAAAGGTTCTCAAAACTTTCTGAATGCAACACATCGCCCAAATAGCCTTATGCTTTATTTCCTGTTTTTTAAATTCTGCCCATAAGATGTAAAACAAAGGCATGTCTTTATGTATCAGTTCTTACTTCCTGGTAGTTCAGCTAAAAAAGATTTAACAAAAGGTCATTTTGTGCAGGGTCACACAGTTAGACACACAAATACCTTTTCAAACCCATCAATCACATAAGCTAGTGAGCTAAAAGCTTTGTGTATCCGTTAGTAATATGACTAACTGCATTAGTGAGCTTTCTCTCTTATATCTAAACGATAAACCAAGTAATCTATTCAATTACAGCTATTCAATTATAGCCACTCTCTAAACAAACAATTAGCAGAGTGTCAGAGTGACATGTGACATACACACACACACACACACACACACACACACACACACAATATATATATATATATATATATATATATATATATATATATATATATATATATATATATATATATATATATATATACAGTACTGTATATATACAGTTGTAGGCACATGCAAAGAAATGCTGTGGAGCAAAGATGCCTTCAAAATAATCAAATTAAATGTTTCTACATTTTAAAAAAATACCGTAAAGAGCAGTAAACAGTAGTGAATGAAACAAAGTCAATATTTGGTGTGACAAAAAAATAAAAATAAAATTAGTAGTCTCAGGTACAATTTGTGCAGTTTTATAAGGAAATAAGCTGGTAAGTTTTATTGAGCATCTTGCAGAACCAGCCACAGTTCTTCTGGAGACTTTGGCTGTCGCACTTGCTTCTTATTTTTGCAGCAAAACCCAGCAGCCTTCATTGTGTTTTTTCTCTGAAAAGTGTCTTATGTAATATGCTGCTTTCTTTAATGACACAAACATTTTTCTGTAACATTTAATTTTGTGCTTACAGCTCATGGAAATGAAATACTGGAAAAATCCAGTATCTCAAAAATATTAGAATAAAGAATTTATAATACAGCAATGTCGACCTGAGAAGATCTCTAATCAGCTAATTAACTCAAAACACCGTGGCTCAGTGCTCCAAAGTCCTCTTTTCAGATGAAAGTAAATTTTGCATTTCATTTGGAAATCAAGGTCCCAGAGTCTGGAGGAAGAGTAGAGAGGCACAGAATCCAAGTTGCTTGAAGTCCAGTGTGAAGTTTCCACAGTCAGTGATGATTTGGGGTGCCATGTCATCTGCTGGTGTTAGTCCACTGTGTTTTCTCAAGTTGAGAGTCAATGCAGTCGTCTACCAGGAGATTTTAGAGCACTTCATGCTTCCATCTACTGACAAGCTTTATGGAGATGCTGATTTCCTTTTCCAGCAGGACTTGGCACCTGCCCACAGTGCCGAAACTACTAGTAACTGGTTTGCTGACCATGGTATTACTGTGCTTGATTGGCCAGCCAACTCGCCTGACCTGAACTTTGTCAAGAGGAAGATGAGAGACACCAGACCCAACAATACAGACGAGCTGAAGGCCGTTATCAAAGCAACCTGGGCTTCCATAACACCTCAGCAGTGTCGCAGGCTGATTGCCTCCATGCCACACCGCACTGATGCAGTAATTCGTGCAAAAGGAGCCCCGACCAAGTATCGAGTGCATAAATTAACATACTTTTCAGAAGGTCGACAAATCTGTATTATAAATACTATTTTTGATTTCCATGAGCTGTAAGCGTAATCATCAAGATTAAATAAAAAAGCCTTGCCATATTTCATTTTATGTTTAATGAATCTAGAATATATGAAAGTTCCACTTTTTGAATTAAATTACGGGTAAAAATGAACTTTCCCACAATATTCTAATTTTTGAGATGCTCCTGTATAATGCATATATAAGACACCCCATTAGTTATAGTACTTGGGTAATTGACAATTGTTCTGTAAAAATTATACACCACAATACAAAAACTGAAATCGCTGTATTTTTTTCTGTTACAACTCTATGATTCCTGCACAATTCTTTCCTAATCTGTAAGACGTTACTGTAATGTGAATGTTAAAAACAACCATATTCAAGTTTTCTTTTCTGTTTTTCAAGTTTGTTTGTATTTGAGCCAAAGAAAGTGTAATGCTTTTTTAAATATTAAATACTATTGTTATGCTGTATGGGAGCACATGTTCTCCTTGCCCCTAATCCGTACGTGCGCATATGCGCAATGATCTGAAGTCAAATCTGAAACTGTCAACACTTTATTGTTGAAACTGAGAAACCAGATACACCCAGAGGCATGCCCTTCTTTCTTTCTCTCTCTGTTAAGCCGGGTTCAGCCTCAGTGGGAGTATAGTACATCTACACACACACTCCCAGTGTGCTCATTTATAGAATGCCACGCTTAAAAGCTTATAAACCAACCACAAAGAGTTGTACATACAGACAGTGTTAAACACACAGACAGTGAAGCATAATGAATATACAGTGTGTATAGTGAGTGTAATTATATTATTTACTCTAGTTACAGTTCTAATTATGCCTAAATGATCTGCCTACTACATCACTTAGGTTACTGTACCCATGAAATTTAACAATTATTAAAAGCAAAACACAACTGTAAAACAGATTTAGCTGAGCTTTTTATTTGGTGTAGGTTATACATTTTATTTAATCATATTAGTGCATATATTGTATTATATCAGTGAATTTTTCTCTGTGTCCTTATGTGTCTGTGTGCATGTTCCTCTTTTGCTCCCCCTTGCACATTTTGCAAATATTTGTCTGTCAGCCTGCTTATCTTAAATCAGTGGCTGACCCTCTTCAGCCTATTTAGTGACTTTCTTTCTTTCTATCTTTCTTGATTTCTTTCTTTTCTGTTCCAAAGCTCCGTGTTCTTATACGTTTTTGTCCGATTTTTCTTTGTTCTACACTTTTTAATAGGAAACATGATTAAATACCTCAAACAAAAAAAGGTACAATTATAATGTAGTGTTGGTTAATGGCAATGGAGAGTGGATTAAAAAATCTCAACCATAGCATAAAATCCATGTATATCAGTTGTGCATTTATTATAAATTGTGCTGATTATGCAGTGATGATCATTTTTAAGCTTTAAAGAGTCATCCTACACCATCTCCCTATTTACAACACAGTTTACTAGTTACAGTTAATCTCTATGGAGAAACATCTATTTAAAATTGCAGGCATGATTGGGCAATTGTGTGTTTTTTTGGTAAAATGTCAGTACATACAGCCTTCTTTCCTCCCTCCAAACATTTCTCTCAGCACAAAACCAATAGGATAAAGGAAAGAAAAGAATGGAGAAGGAGGGCAGAAGAGCAAGACAGCAGATCTATCACCATGTCCTGAGAGACCTGAACAGAATACACATATAAACACACTTTTCTCTCTCACTCACCCCCACGACACGAATCTTCACGCCACACAACAATGTCCCAGGAGAGGGGAGCTGAGCATTTACAGTTGCCGTTCACCATTTGAAAGGAGGGATTGTTTTCACACAGAGGGATGAATTAACTTACCCACTAAACAAGATGATATGTAAATGAAGGGGAAAAGTGAAAGAAGGGGGAAAGAAAGAAGATGAATGTGTTCTAGGGTGGGAGGGTTCGTATGCCCCAGTTTCATTCAGAACAAATGTAAACACACACCTGTTGGGCCAGACCTTGGAAATGCTTCATGCTAATCTTCAGTAAATTACAATTCAGTGCACTTTTCCTTAGCCAGCTATTAGTATGAGAATGAACTTTTAATATTTCAAATATTTTAGATCTTTCAGATAATTGATTTCGTGTATATTTTACAGCTTACATACCAATATGTTAAAGTTAGCAATATATATTAGAAGCAAACAGTAATGTATATACAATATATAGCAATTTATATAGCAATATATAGTTGTTGTTTTTTTTAAACAGTTACACCAAAGAAAATTCACAGTTCAAAGTTTACAATCCAATGTTTTTTGCTTACTTGATTAAGTACTTTTATTTTTGTCTCATAGTCTTATATACACAGCCACACTCCATCAGATGGTAACAGATTGAGTGAAATGATATGGGAATACATTGATATATCATTTATCATTACAAATATGGTAAACTCATCCCTGATTTTGAGAAGCTCTTTTGCGGTCAAACCTAAGATTTTTAAGCAATGATTTTTGCTTGCTAGCTTGTTAGCTGTTACTATTTACACTTACGATATCGTACAAGTGTACCAGACCAGTTTCACAGTGTGATTGTTCTGTAATGCAGCGGACAAATACTCTACCATATTATTGCCTGTTGGCTTGGAGTATTTTGCTAAGGTGTAGATTGTGTTCTTTTAGCTATCACCTTAACATTACAGAGTGATGCTGATCAATTTAGCAACTTTTATTAAGCTATCAGCTAATAATATTGGTTTGACAGTTACTAGTATTATTGCAAAATAATAATGATATGAATTATTAAGCTTCTATGTGTGTTGTTTTGTCAAGAGAAATTATGCTGGAAGTGGCCTGGTCTCAAGAACTTACATACTGTATTCTTGTAACAGTAAATCTTATTAAGAATTGATGAATGGAACAGATATGGTATTGTTGCTCCACAATTTGAGAGATACAAAGAGGAATCAGGCTGCACTTTCTATAAAATCCAAATGCTCTGTATCAGCTCTCCTCCAGTAAAGAATACACCCTAGTCTTTCAATGTTATCTCATGTCTCAATCCCTCTGGAGTCCAGTGCTCCATTCATTCTTCTAATCTGTTCATCACACTGATAACATCTGTGTCTCAGAGGCGTGTGTGCAGCTCACAGCCACACGTGTCAGTTTGGATGTTCAACATCGTTGCTTAGACATTTAAGTGTGGAGTACAGTACATATTGGATGAGACGTTCTCCTGGAGCCAATAATCAGCTCAAACGCAGCTGATGGGGCTCATCAGATAGTTAACATCATTTTAATTAGACCACACGGCTATTAGCACAAGGCCTGTAAATTAGTGTTCATTTTGTCAGCTATTTTTTAATTTAGTCTTAGTTTCAGTAAGATTAAATTTAGTCCTGCGTCAAATGTCCTTCATAGTTTTTATCATATTTATCCTTGGTTTTGTTTTTTTTTGTTTTTTAAGTCAAGGGCATTTTAGTCTTATTTTAGTCAAAGAAAACCGCAAGACTTTAGGCTTATTTTAGTTTTAGTCAATAAAAACTGTAGACATTTTTAGCCATATGATTATTATTGATTAACATTTCAGTCAATCCATCAAGCCAAAATGAACATTAGCTTGAAATGTATTACCCACTGTGCTTGCTTAGTCCTGATATGCCGTGAATTAACAGGATATTTGTATTGTAATTAAGAAAACAAAAACAGTTTATAATATTTTTGTCTCCTCTTTTTTGTCGAAGAAAATAAAGAGAGATTTTGGTAAAGTTTTTATTTTTCAAGCTACATTTTAGTTTAGTCTTTTTTCGTCAAAAATATTGCACGTTGATACAGTCACAGTTAGTGTTTAATGACATCGGCGGCGTCTTAACATCGTCTCGTCTTAGTCATGGAAATGGTAGTTGGAGAACATTTTCCTCATAGTTTTCATTAACGAAATTAACACTACTGTACATCACCAAAATTCAGAGTCAGAATCAGTGTAATGGATTTCTCTAATCAGATAAAAAGCACTTTATTTACTGAAATGCATACAATAAAAACACTTCAACTTCACTGAAGGCATTGGGAGGGGAACAGGGAGATCCAGTTCCTGCGCTGCTAAATGTGTTGTTTCTAGAAAATTTAGTAAAGGGTTTTGCTCTATTTTTTTTTTTTTCTTTTTTGTGATTGGAACTCAGAAGGGAAGACAGGTGGACGTGGAACTGGGCAATATTAGGAACCAAATATCACACTTTATTTATTTATTTATTTATTTATTCATTTTTTGCAATATTCAGCATTCACAGTTTTATCAGACACACCCACAAAGTCCATTCATAAAGTTTTAGTGGACTGTAAAATCCCACTGCTTCAGCATTCACCACTTACATGCTCTACAAACCCCAGGTTTTCCTCTGTACCTCTTTTACAACACTCAGATGTTGTGACTGGGTAATTCAAAAGATTTCTAGAAGAATCCTGCATAGAAAATCCCTTGGATCTTACAAACCTCCCTAGAATATATCACTGGATTTTTGGTATAAAGTGCACTTTATTACACAGTCAGCTAATGATCAAAAAAATCAAAAACCTCATTTAGTTAGCTAGCTTCAATGTGTGAATGTAAAAAAAAACAACATATCACTCTAAAACTGTATATTCATTAAGCACTTAAATAAATGTCTCTGTGATTTCACTTGTGCACGAAAAGACCTCCACATGGTGCTCAGCTCATGGCAGTCACCAAGTTAGCATGGTGTGTGTAGCTGAAGGCTGGATGAAACTCGACAGGCGGAGTCATGTTGACATGGTGAGAAATATTGGCGATGTGGTTAAATGCATGTGGTTTGTCCTGCATGACTCTGCTAAAGTGAAAATGATGAGAGCTCTCACCTCTCCTTTGTTTAGATTTGGTGGACATTTTTCTGTTGCGAGTCTGAATGCCTTCCTTCTTCATGGTGAGCGGGCGGTTCATCTAATAAAATAAGCACAAATAAACATAGAAATAGTGATTACCAACGCTAGAGTGACAACTAACTGTACTGTATTGTACTGAAAATGAAATGCCATAGTCGTTATTTAACCGGTCATAGAATCACAGGCCCTGATGTTCCTTATTGGTTCTTTGGATAGCAAGAAAACAGCAAGGGTTTTTCAGCTCTAGAAGTATGTATATAATGAGTTGAGTGATACACACATTGTGCAGTTTGTAGTAGAGGCCACAGGCATTGCAAACAGGCTCTCCATTGGTGTTACGTCTCCACAGTGTGGTGGTGCCCGTGCGGCAGTTTGCACAGCAAGTACCTGCTCTCATGGCTGCTGACTGCACATACACACACACACATATGCACAAAGAGGAACAATTATCGATTTAGGTTAATGCACATGGTTCATGAAAATCTAATGCACTGGAAAATGTGAACTGATGTTATATGTTTGTGTTTTAATTGCTAATTATTGGTATGGAGTGGTCATTATTACTATTTTGTAAAAATTGTACCTATCTACATTCATTCATTCAACTTCAGTAATCATGTTATCCTTGTCCGGGTGGCAGTGGATCTGGAGCTGTTCCAGTCCCTCCAGGATTTTGCGATCACAGAACACAAAATCAAGCAAACTCTGCAATATTCTGAGGAGTTTGCAACTTTTGAAAATTACCACAGATTTTCCTGCAGATTTGGGCCAAGACGCCCAGAGCTTTGCCATGTGACGTCATCACAACACATATTCAGCCAAAGCCCCCTCTTCCATTCATGTGCATCGAGCATGAGTACAGCTAAATTGAGTACCAACAGACATCACTGTGAAAGACAGCACAAAACAATTTCGTGCAATTGCAATTTTGTCAATTCAAGTAGTATTCTGCAAAAAAAAAGAAAAAAAAAAGCTGCAGCAAAATCAAACATTTTTGGCCACAACAATCACAAAATACTCTGAAATCCTGTACGGACTGCCTTTCACAGGAACACTAAGCACGAGGTGGGAATGCACCCTGGATGAGATGCCAGTCCAGTATAGTGCACCATGCACACACGTTCACACCGAGGGGCAATTTAGTGCAACCAATCCACCTACCAGCATGTTTTTTAAGAGGAAAGCAGAGAACCTGGAGGAAACCCATGCAGACACAGGGAGAACATGTGAAACTCCACGCAGACAGTAACCCAAGCTCAGGATCGAACCAGGAACCTTGGAGCTATAAGGCAACGCTACCTGCTGCGCCACCATGCTGCCAGTCTGGATACAATGTCAAAAACTCACTGGTTCCTTTTTGTGAATTGTGAACAGTTCTAATAAGAGTGCAGAGATAGTTGTTGATGTTTATCTAAAACTTAATGATAAGTTTAAGAGGCTATTTTTTAATTTTTTTTAAAAAGAAAAAGACTAGGCTAATTTTTATTTTTAAATATTTTGCAATTAAATTACTGTAGCATTCTTAGTGCAAATAAGCAAAAATAATAATACAATCCACTATATCATATGAATAATTAATATTAATAATCTATTGTAGTGTACGATTTTATACGCAGCCAAACTGCAGTCCTGCTCTTAAATCTTCCCACATATCGGCTGTGTAAACCTACACGTCTACCTCCATCTCTGTTTTTCCTTCCAGCCTCTTTCGTTTCCCCTTTTATGTTTTAAAAAAGCAAGATATTACTTTCTTTCTTTCTTTTTTTTCTTATTCCTGTCCTGTAGTACAAAATTATGAGTTAGAAACATCAGTAGGCTATCCGCAGGCGCTTAACTCCTCTATCGGGACCGAGCAGACATCCGGCCCCGGAAACCACCGGAGCGGCCCGCCTCTGCCGGACAGGCCCAAATATACGACCAGCACCTAGCACCAAATTGTCGCTCCTTTTCACATTGTTATCTTTCTCTGCTGTTTTGGGTCTCGCAGTGTATTTTCTCAAGGCACGCAAAAATCATTCGGGCTTTCGTAACAACTGCTATTACCGCGTTTCAGCGTTGAATCTGCCGACCAGACTGAACCATTTGTACCTTGTGAATGTGGCCCCGCAAAGGGTGTTCAATATTGTTTGGGATTGAAAACCCAGTATAACGACCTATTTATTTTGCTGCTACTACTACTAATAATAATATTTGTATTTTAAAGTCTAGTAAACCTAAAATGGGAGACACCAAATCAAACATTACATTCTTTTTTTTTTTTTTGTGAGACGCCCCCCACGCTTTGGAGTTCTGGTGGTCAGTTCCAATATTCACCTGTTAGCAGGGGAAAAGTGGCCTGTGTAGTGTTCAATTTCTTTTCATAGTCCTTCACGAGCCACTTAATTTTAGTATGCCCAGTCAGCTAATTCGAACTGTTTTCTTTCAGTGTGTCAAATCACAGACAGTTCCCTTAGCACTTTAATCTTTAATAGGCTAGCTAGTTCTTTGTGTATGGAAACGAGGCCACGATTAAAGCCATGCAGAAGATTTATACAGGTAACTGGATATGACACAGTAATGAACACACGGTCTGTAAACACACACAAACAGTCCAATTTTCTTTCTTTCTTTCCTGCAGGTTCTCCACTAAAAACATGGTAGGTGAACTGGCTACTCTAAATTGCCCCAATATGTGAATGTGTGAGCGCTTATGGTGTATGGTCTGGTGTCCCATTTAAGGTGCATTCTTGCTTCATGTTCAGTGCTTCCAGGATAGGTGACCCTGACCAGGATAGAGGTTATTGAAGATGAATGAACGAACAAGCTGTAAGCTGCAAGCTGTGCTGTTGTAATGATAATATTTAAGTTGCATAGATAACTAATAATATTAACCATGGGAATAGATTTGTCTTGATAGTTGGCAGGGATATATGAAATGGAGATTACCCTGTCTCCCTACTACACTACTGAATTTTTACAACACATAATTGCCATAGATAGGCTACTTTTTCATATTTGCTCAGTAAAACAGGTTGATGAGGAATCTAGCCAGCTAACTATGTTAAATAGCTATAATAATGGTAACTTACATTAGCTAATGCCAGCCAGATCCCATAGCTACTTTATTTGAACTTAGTCCGAGCCACACTTTTCAAGTCACTTTACAACGTTAACATATATTAAATATACAGAAAATTGATTTATGGCTTAAGGGAGTTAACCATTCTTAAATGGAAGCTACAATAGGTAGTAAATCTCATTATGACAGCAAAGGACATGTTTGCCTACAGGTGTTAGTTTACATCTACCCAATGTTAAGCCAAGTGCACACTACATGACTTTCAAAATCTCAGAATTGGTGACACGTTCACGCTACAAGACTTTAATTGCTTCTGATCGGTTTTTGGCGGACATATTAGCACGATCACTCCCGCACACTACACAGAATTTCACCTGGAGAGATGCCCACCAAAGCATGACTGATCCCAACATCTTGCTTTCTTTCAAAAATGAACACAACAGCTGCTCTATCATGTGACTTTGTGGCTCTGTCACTATTTTGTACGGAAACAAGAAAAAAGAGAGATGAGAGAAAATGTGGAGGAATTAGTGGCTGGGGAGACACAGGTAGGGAGGACTGTCTGTTCTGCAAAGAGAACTGGAGGTAGTGTGTGAAAAACATAGCTTTTTTATACTGTGCTGTCCTAACGACCATTTGAGAGATGACTTTGGTTTCCTCTCTGACTCTCACTGGCTGTTTCTCGTTGCTATTCTTGCAACTAATCAGAGAGGGGTTTCAGACTATGTGATTTATCTCAGAGAAAACAAACATGCTTGAAAATATTGGCAACTCAGCAATCACTTGCAGACAGAAAATCGCATCGCTGAACTATTCACACTATGAGCAGTAGTCCCTGACATGGGGGGGGTGTATTTGCTGAGCCCCAAAATTAGTCAGTGACTAAAATATGTAGCGTGCACTAGGCTTTACAGCTAGCTAGCTAAAAAGTAGGCCCAAAGATATGGCACCAATAAATAGACATTATCCCAATGTCTATAAATTATGTTTTTTGATGAAAGGAATGCATTAGAAATGCTTTAAAAGATCAAAGACCAAAAAAGTCAACTACATAGCTACTCCGTTGATAATTTATTTTCCTTTCCTGATCAGGTAACAACAACGTTCAAACTACCTTCTAACTTATACGAGAGGCTAGCGGAAAGCAAGTCAAAGAAATGTAGTTGTATCTGATATCTGATCAAATTACACGTATTGGCTAAATAATTCTAATTAATTCTAATTTATTTGGTGCTATTTATGCCTGCTTACATGACCACTCTTTTATTCACTTACTCTCTCTCTTTGTATATCTCCCTCTTTTGCTCTCCATCTTTATTAACCTCAGTCTGTTTAACCTGCTTTCTGTCTCTGTGTGTAACTCAAGTAAACCTCCATTCAACAACCACAATAGCAGTGTAAATCACCACTCCAAACAAAAGTCCTTCAGTTTCTGCCCTTACGCCCTCCTTTTTAAACCTTTGAGAAATGCTTTCTGCACTTTGTACAGGTGCATCTCAATAAATTAGAATGCCGTGGAAAAGTTCGTTTATTTCAATAATTCAACTCAAATTGTGAAACTCGTGTATTAAATAAATTCAATGCACACAGACTGAAGTAGTTTAAGTCTTTGGTTCTTTTCATTGTGATGATTTTGGCTCACATTTAACAAAAACCCACCAATTCACTATCTCAACAAATTAGAATACTTCATAAGACCAATAAAAAAACATTTTTAGTGAATTGTTGGCCTTCTGGAAAGTATGTTCATTTACTGTACATGTACTCAATACTTGGTAGGGGCTCCTTTTGCTTTAATTGCTGCCTCAATTCGGCGTGGCATGGAGGTGATCAGTTTGTGGCACTGCTGAGGTGGTATGGAAGCCCAGGTTTCTTTGACAGTGGCCTTCAGCTCATCTGTATTTTTTGGTTTCTTGTTTCTCATTTTCCTCTTGACAATACCCCATAGATTCTCTATGGGGTTCAGGTGTGGTGAGTTTGCTGGCCAGTCAAGCACACCAACACCATGGTCATTTAACCAACTTTTGGTGCTTTTGGCAGTGTGGGCAGGTGCCAAATCCTGCTGGAAAATGAAATCAGCACCTTCAAAATGCTGGTCAGCTGAAGGAAGCATGAAGTGCTCCAAAATTTCTTGGTAAACGGGTGCAGTGACTTTGGTTTTCAAAAAACACAATGGACCAACACCAGCGGATGACATTGCACCCCAAATCATCACAGACTGTGGAAACTTAACACTGGACTTCAAGCAACTTGGGCTATGAGCTTCTCCACCCTTCCTCCAGACTCTAGGACCTTGGTTTCCAAATGAAATACAAAACTTGCTCCCATCTGAAAAGAGGATATTGGACCACTGGGCAACAGTCCAGTTCTTCTTCTCCTTAGCCCAGGTAAGACGCCTCTGACGTTGTCTGTGGTTCAGGAGTGGCTTAACAAGAGGAATACGACAACTGTAGCCAAATTCCTTGGCACATCTGTGTGTGGTGGCTCTTGATGCCTTGACCCCAGCCTCAGTCCATTCCTTGTGAAGTTCACTCAAATTCTTGAATCGATTTTGCTTGACAATCCTCATAAGGCTGCGGTTCTCTCGGTTGGTTGTGCATCTTTTTCTTCCACAATTTTTCCTTCCACTCAACTTTCTGTTAACATGCTTGGATAAAGCACTCTGTGAACAGCCAGCTTCTTTGGCAGTGAATGTTTGTGGCTTACCTAGTGAACCAAACTGAGAGACCATTTTGAAGGCTCAGGAAACCTTTGCAGGTGTTTTGAGTTGATTAGCTGATTGGCATGTCACCATATTCTAATTTGTTGAGATAGTGAATTGGTGGGTTTTTGTTAAATGTGAGCCAAAATCATCACAATGAAAAGAGCCAAAGACTTAAACTACTTCAGTCTGTGGCATTGAATTTATTTAATACACGAGTTTCACAATTTGAGTTGAATTACTGAAACAAACGAACTTTTCCACGGCATTCTAATTTATTGAGATGCACCTGTATATTAAATCTGATTTGTACAATTGGTCTTGATGTCAAGTGTTGACACAGATGATGTACAAACTCTAAAGGTGGGATCAGCTACAATCTTTTAATATGTGGGAAAGTTCAGTACGTTCACTATACGTCACTTACCAGTCGACGTTTGGGTCTGATGAGTGGTCGGTTCTGGCCGTTCATCTTCTGGTAAAGTCCACATGCGTTACACAAATAATGGCCTGTGCCATCTCGCCGCCACAAGGGAGTGGAAGTAGCCCCACAGTTCACACACTCACGTCCTTCTGACACACACAGAGGATACGAAGCACTTTGAATATAAACACATTGTATAGTCTCAGAAATAAAAGTCCCAAACTGTACTTTTCCTTGTCGCTGGGGTGGTACCCTCAAGTGTGCATGTTTGTACCTTTGGTATGTATCTCTCCTGGAAATGTGAATATAGTATACTTTAAAAAAATAATTGAAGGCCTGTAATTGAAGCATAACGACCACTGATGTACCTTTAATGCTTTACTCTACAAGTTAATTATGCACCTTTGCAGGTTAAAGGTACAAAAGATGTACCCCTGATGGTACCACCCCAGCAACAAGGAAAAGACAAAAAGCAAATAGGTGAAAATGGTTTATTCATTTTTATCATTATCTTCCTCCAACTACTTATTTAACTAATAATTTATTTTTGTTGTGATAAACTAGCTTCTGTTGAAATTTATTGAGAATAATATGGTTGTTTTCAGTGACATGTCAAAAGACGGTGTAAGGGATTGCAATGCCAAATTATTTCCCAGATGTATGATCTGCTATTAAATCATTACTGACCTGTAGACACAAGAAATACAAAATTCAGAAACAAAAACAGACGTTCAGAATTTCCCCCCTTTTTTTTCCCCGTCGAAAGTGTAGGTCTTATGTCTGACTTTTCAGTTAGTGATAAGCCTGCATTGAAGTTGTCAGTTCTGTTCTTACAGCCAGATTTTTATTGTACGCACCGGAACCAGTGCGCCCTTTGCTCTTTGATTTGGCCGTTAAGTCTCCCGCGCTCCTGGGGAACATACCGGCGGCGTGCTCGCGCGCTCCTGCTAACGCAAACGCTGGAAAGGCACGCACAGGAGCCACCTCGTGCGTCGTACAGTTCCGGAGAGGGCCTGTGGTCTGCATTTTCGTCCCATCGAGAAGAACTGCCGGGTACATGGTGGCGTCCGACTCCGGAGCCGCGGCAGTCGGCGGTGTGGGGGGCAGGTAGTAGAACTGAGTGCTGCTGCAGCGCGTGGCCAACGGGGCCGAGCCGTGAGCGCACGAGCCTGGATATACCGACGACATCCCGACCGAGGTTCCTCCAGCAGGCTTTCCCGAAGCACTCTGTGACCAGGTGATGGGTTGCTGGACCACGGAAGGACTCGATTTACTGCCCTCCAGCCAAGGGTAAGCTTGCGTGTGCAGAAAGTGAGGTTGGCACATAGAACCACCGTGCAAACGAACTATAAAAAAAAACAAAACTGGATTGTAATTAGGCGTGCAGCTGTACTGAAAATGTTGTAACTTTTCAGAAACTTTTATCAATCATACATTTATGAACGCAAAGATGGATGTGTTTGTCTAGTAGGAATATATTGTTTTCAATATCGTCTTATTAACAAATAAACAATTAACAATAATAATGTTAACTGAAATAAATAATTCAAATGGAGTTGTCCAATTTATATTCTAAGATTAATTCTAGTTAAACGTGGGGCTGAATTATTACATTAGTTTGAAATGTCTAGTTAGGCTTATTTAGAAACCAGTACACCCACAATTCGATGGCATGATATGCTTTGTTCAATAAATAGATAGACAATAAACAGATAAACAATAAACTGCTTTCATGTTACGTACTTTTTTATTTTTATGCTCCACCAGACTAATTCTTAAACTTGGCTAATCGGACAATAAAAAGCAAAACGTGCATTTGTAAAGAGTACAATGGAAAATGTATATCCACTTACATCCATGGTGATCTCTAATTTTTCCATGATAAAGTTTGGTGAGCTATGCGGTTTTCTTACCTGGAACTTGGCTGTAAGATGTTCGTGCTTGAGGGTGAGGCGGGTGTGTGTGAAAATAGGGATGTCCTGGAGGATCAATATGACTGAGGAATCCGTCCACGTCCTCCAGCGACAATAATGATGGTTCCATGTACCCAGTGCCCTGCACCAAGCCAGCGTGAGAAACGTCCGAGTCCGTCGTAGGCAACATCATCCATCCAGAGTCCGCGGAGAGCTCCATGTACAGCCTCAGCCCTGTGGAGGTGAAGGCAGCTCTGAAGCTGTGCCCCCGAGTGAAATACTGAAACAGATACTTGACAGAAAACCCTTCTGTAGTCACTCCAGAATCGTTCACCGTCTCCACCCGTCTTTACAAGCCTGTCAACCTCTGTCCGTACAATGTGTCATGTAGACAAACAGAACACCTGTAGGTAAGAATAACAGAAGAGCGGGTATGGTTAGCGCACACAGCGCAGTGTGTGTTGCATGGCCTGTCTTGCCTCGCGGGCTGGCTGCAGGTTTGAGAGGTTGAGGTGATGATGCGCTCTACAGAGAGATTAACCAAACGACACAGTCTACTGCTCGAAATCTATTGTGCTTTTGTGCTTATACAATGGAAAATGTATTGTTAAAAATGCAAAAATGAAACTTGCCTGCGCTGGACCAGCAGTAGTATCCCACCTGAACCTTCGGCGTGGGGCTGCTCGCGCCCGTCTGTCCTAGTTTGCGTTGCAGTCCGCTTTGTTTTAATATAAAATCATGGTCACATGGACGCTTGTCAGATGAATTGTCAGAGTGCATGCGATGGAATTCCAGTTTATGAAGACAGAGGCGGATCCTTGTCTCCGACACTGGGTCTTTTGACCAATTAGACTTCGACTTTTCTTGCGCTTGACACGCGATCCCGCTTTTCACCGCAGATGACTCTTTTCCTGCGTTACAGTGCGCGCCTATGAGGAGGTCACTGCTCAGGATCTGAGTTTATTAACAGTGTGGAAGTCTGTGCGTAAAGGGACTAGCACATTGCCTGTACCGTAACGTGCAAAACGTCCAAGAGAGTAACAAGTGGCATTTAATAAGTGAAGGAATTCAGCAGACATTAAATAAATAGGTCAAAATTTATTATTATTATTATTATTATTATTATTATAATTAATATTGTAATAATAATAATAAGGGGGGGGGCTCGCAAGATAAGCAGTACAGAAAACGGATGGATAATAATAATATTGATAAAGACTAAAAAGTTTTGACAGTTTACCTTTCTGATAAATAAGGGAACTTTTCCAAAATGCAATTACAAAACTTTTATATATTATGGTTAATATTTATGTATAAACCATGGCATAGCAGCTTGATAGTGTTATGATACACTATAATTATATATAAAAAGTCAGTTTATTAGGAACAATTTAGTTCAAAAGTAATGGAACCAAAAACAAAAAAAAAAAGGGAAACAAACCATAATCCATAGAAAAGGTAAGACAATAATCCAAAAGAGATAATCCACAAGGCAGTAATTCCAAAAGAGATAGGACATGAGAACGAAACAAAACACAATAGAAGCAAACGCACAAAACTAAGCTATGGTCTAGGAGCTACGAACTATGAGCTAAGAAGCTATGGTCTAGGAACTATGAACTGGGAGCTATGAGCTATAGTTTAGGAACCATGAACTAAGGGCACGAGAGAAAGCAAGAAGCTAGCAGGCATACAGCACATGCTAAGAAACGCTCTACTTTAATACTCCACGAGGAAGCGGAAACGGGAGGAGGTTTAAATACACAGACAAATCAGAAACAAACGACCAGCGGGTTTTTGTGAATGGAGCTCGCGCTACTCTCTGTAACGCGGCGCGAGGAATGCGGAAGTGTTCGAGTCAGCCGCTCGCTTAGCGAGCGACTCCGAGAACGAGGAAAACTAACAGATAGTAGTTTATTCTGTGGTCTCACATGGTGAAAGGACTGTTTCCTGTTTAGAATGAACTCATCACCGTTGGTCATACACAGGGAACATGGTGAGCATTTATAATTCAGGTTCACCTTCAGTTTTAGCCCACAGGACATGAGGAGACCTGCAGGCTCCACGTCTTTGTTGCAAACAAATTTCTTCACTTTGTCTTATAGCTGATACCAACACTTACAGTAAACGTTTCACTGAAGAAGTGCACTTGCTTTTAGAGTGGGGTGGATGAGTACCACTAATTAAGAGTCACAGAATCTGACAGTGGACAATGAATAAGTCTTTAAATATAAAAGTTCAGTTATTTGCTGTAACACATGCTTATTTTTTCCTTATGTGACTTATGTGAAAACCCTCCTCATGTTTGGAAATTTTGACTGGCAGTGTATTGCAGAACACAGAGGCAGCAAAGGGTAAATCAAAGAAGAGGTGACAGAGAAATCGAGGAAATGAGAAAAGGGAAAGGAGAGAACTAGTAAACTAAGAAAATTACCAGGGATTGGTCTCATAAATTGTTCTTAACCAATATGTAAAATTCTTAGGGATTTCAGAAAGGTCCATCTTGTGGATATGTTTTAAGTAGATACTGGAATAAAACAGCAAAAGTTCTGGAAATGTCACAAATGACCTTAAATTTCCCTAATCGGATTACAAATATCAAGTTATGATTTGCATTATGATGCAAATGATACAGTTTGTACAAATGGTACTGGGTTGTGCAGAGAGATGGAGTTCTGTGCAAATATAAAAAGAAATAAACAAAGAAACAGAAATAGTGTAACATTTAAAATATGAGCCTAAGCATATGATCAGCCATAACATTAAAACCATTCAGACGTGTTGGTCGGAAGAGGGAGTCAGGATGCATGCGCTGGGGAGACGTCAGTGAATATAGAAAAGTTTATTCCAAATCTAAGAATCCATGACACGAACAAAAACAAACTATAATCCAGGCTGTACTAAACAAACGCTAAACTAAACTATAACAAACTGAACTATGAATAACTATCCTATGATAAACAAATACTATGATTAACTATGACAAACTTATACTAATCCTCCGTGTTGAAGCGGACACAAACAGGGGTTTTTAAACACACACCAAATAATACCCACAACCAAAGACACCTGGACGTGATAATCACATTAGACAGAGAACCAATGAGGAAACGGGGCAGAGACATGACGCAATACAATAATAAACGCACATGGGGAAACACAGGAGGCGGAGACATGACACAAACTAAAACATGAGCACATGGGGAAACACAGGAGGCAGAGACATGACGTGAACGAAAACAAAAGGCACATGGCAGAGGTAAACAACACGTGAGTTTTTATGAATGGAATGTCTATCGGAGAGTTTTTGAATAGTTCTGGAAAGCGTGCAGTGGAATGCGGAAGTGTTCGAGTCCACCGCTCGCCTAGCGAGCGACTCGGAGAACGAGGGGAAACTTCTAACAGTAGGTCCCCTTTGTTCCACCAAAACAGCTCTGACCCATCCAGGCATGGACTCCACAATAATTCTGAAGGTGTGATGTGGTGTCTGGCACCAAGACGTTAGCAGCGGATCCTTTAAATCCTGTAAGTTGAGAGGTGGGTCCTCCATGGATTGGGCTTTGTTTGTCCAACCCATCCCACAGACGCTCAATCAGATTGAGATCTGGGGAATTTGGAGGCCAATTCAACAGTTTAAACACTTTGTCATGTTCCTCAAACCATTCCTGAACATTTTTTTCAGTGTGGCAGGGCGCACTATCCTGCTGAAAGAGGCCACTGTCATTAGGGAATACCGTTGCCATGAAGCGGTGTACTTGGTTTGCAACAATGTTTAGGCGGGTGGTATGTGTCAAAGTAACATCCACATGAATGCCAGGACCAAAGTTTTCCCAGCAGAACATTGCCCAGCACATCAAACTGCCTCCGCTGGTTTGCCTTCTTCAGATAGTGCATCTTGGTGCCATCTCTTCCCCAGGTTAATGACGCATACACACACGGCCGTCCACATAATGTAAAAGAAAATGTGATTCATCAGACCAGGCCACCTTCTTCCATTGATCCATGGTCCAATTCTGATTCTCACGTGCCCATTGTAGGGGCTTTCAGTAGGGGACAGGGGTCAGCATGGGCACTCTGACCGGTCTGCGGCTACACAGCCCCATACGCAATGCTGCGATGCACTGTGCGTTCTGACACCTTTCTATCATAGCCAGCATTAACTTTTTCAGTAAGTTGTGCTACAGTAGCTCTTCTGTGGGATTGGACCAGATGGACTAGCCTTCACTCCCCACGTGCATCATTTACGTTTACATTTATTCATTTAGCAGACGCTTTTATCAAAAGTGACTTACAAATGAGGAAATAATCATCAGTCAGCCTTGGGTGCCCACGACCCTCTCACTTGTTCACTGGTTGTCTTTCCTTGGACCACTTCTGATAGGTACTATCCGCTGCATACCCGGAACACCACACAAGCCCTGCCGTATTGGAGATGCTCTGATGCTCTGTCGTCTAGCCATCACAATTTGGCCCTTGTCAAAGTCGCTCAGATCATTACGCTTGCCTATTTTTCCTGCTTCCAACACGTCAACTTTGAGAACTGACTGTTCACTTGCTGCCTAATATATTCCACCCCTTGACAGGTGCCACTGTAACGAGATAATCACTGTTATTCCCTTCACCTGTAAGTGGTTTAAATGTTATGGCTGATTGGTGTATATAGCATAAAGGCACAGTACTGTGCAAAAGTTTTAGACACTTGCAAAGAAATGCTGTAGAGCAAACATGCCTTCAAAATAATGAAATTAAATGTTTCTACATTTAAGAAAAAATACAGTAAAGAGCAGTAAACAGTAGTAAATGAAACAAAGTCAATATTTGGTGTGAAAAAAAAAATTAGTCTCTGGTACAATTTGTGCAGTTTTATAAGGAAATGAGCTGGTAAGTTTTATTGAGCATCTTGCAGAACCAGACACAGTTCTTCTGGAGACTTTGACTGTCGCAATTGCTTCTTATTTTTGCAGCAAAACCCAGCAGCCTTCATTGTGTTTTTTGTCTGAAAAGTGTCTCTTACGTAATATGCTGCTTTCTTTAATGACATACAAACATTTTTCTGTAACATTTAATTTTGTGCTAGAAAACTAATGTTTGGGAATCTAAAATGTTTTTTGTACTGACCTGATAATGTAGAAGTCATAACATAAAAAATCTATAACAAAGTTTGTACTAAAAACAAGTTTTAGGGTGCCTAAAACGTTTGCACAGTACTGTATATATATAGTATATCTACAGTGGGTATAGAAAAGAATCACCCCACTTTAAAATAATCACATTTTGTTGCTTTTCAGCCTGAAATGAAGACGGACACAGTTTTTGTTTTATCCAGCTGTATTTACTCAGTGCAACTTATAACATCCAAGTGAAAGATATAACACCAGCATGTCAGAAAAAATAAATAAATAAATAAAACAGAATCACTGAGTTTGAAAAACTTTAATTTGCTTTAATTTGCCTTAATTTTTTTAATTACAGCCTTTAGTCTGTTGGGATATGTCTCTACTAACTTTGCACATCTAGACTTTGCAATATTTCCCCACTCTTCTTTGCAGAACTGCTCAAGTTCAGTTAAATTTGTTGGTGACTGTTTGTGGACTGCAGTCTTCAAGTCATTCCACAGATTTTCAATGGGGTTTAAGTCTGGGCTCTGACTAGGCCATGCAAGGACATTTTTCTCCTTCAACCACTGTGTGGTCAGTTTTGCTGTGTGCTTTGGGTCATTGTCATGTTGGAAGGTAAACCTTCTTCCCACTGACAACTTTCTGGCAGAAGGCAGCAGATTTTCCTCAAGAATTTGACGTGTTTTGCCCCATCCATTTTTCTTCTATCCTGACAAGTGCTCCAGTCCCTGCTGCAGAGAAACACCTTCATAACAGGATATTACCACATCCATGCTTTACTGTAGGAATGGTGTTATTTGGATGGTGAGGCCAAATAATTAATCTGACCATAACACCTTTTTCCATGTGGCCTCAGAATCGTCAAGGTGAGTTTTGGCAAAGCTCAGTCGTGGGTGGCTTTTTTCTTGCAACCCTCCCATACAAGCCACATTTGTGGAGTATTTGTGATATTGTTGTCACATGCACACAATGACCACTCTTTGTCATAAATTCCTGAAACTGCTTCAGAGTTGCTGTAGGACTCTTGGTAGCTTCTCTGACCAGTTTCCTCCTGGCTCTTTCATCCAGTTTGGAGCGACGTCTTGATCCAGGGAGGGTTTGTGTTGTACCAAATACCTTCTACTTCTTAATAATAGACTTCACTGTGCTTCTAAGCATTGTTAAAGACTTTGAAATTTTTTTGTATCCATCACCTGACTTGTGCCTGTCCACAACTTTATCCCAGAGACCTTTTGACAGTGTCTTGCCACCCATAGTTGATTGTTTGCCTCAGTTGCACTACAAAATGCTCCAGGAAAGCTCTTTTTATGCTGAGCTAATCGAAATGACTACAGCTGATCACAGTTGAAAGTCAAATGGCTTTGTGTGCCATTGAGAAGGTGATTAGCTACACCTGATTGAGTTTACAAGTCATTTTAGGAGGGGGGTGATCCTTTTTCCAACTCAGTGATTCTGGTTTTTTATTTTTGTATTTTTTTCTGACATGTTGGTGTTATATCTTTCATTTGGATGTTATAAGTTGCACTGAGTAAATACAGCTGGATAAAACAAAAACTGTGTCCGTCTTCATTTCAGGCTGAAAAGCAACAAAATGTGATTATTTTAAAGGGGGTGATTCTTTTCTATACCCACTGTATAAAAGGGTTACTTGGTCCTTGGGTTACTTGGCTAAAGGATTTCAAAATAATTGATGATTCTACCTGAGTTTATTATATTTATTAAATCCTAAGATTGTACATAGATTTAGAATACATTCTTAAATCTGTTCCCTTACAAACAATCAGTGAAGCTGAACAGTATAACTCCTGGTTACCTCATTGCCTTGTAGTTCATTTCCTGCACAGAGGGCAACAGGAAGGTGCTATTATGGCTTATTGCACCAACAACCTACCATTCATGCTGTCCTTGTTCTAGGAAAAATAACAAGAACAATCATAAACAACTGCACAAAATGTATTTTTTCCCATTACTGTTACAGTGGTTTTTCAAATTGCAAATAATCTGAGAAAACCTCACACATGTCCAAAAAGGCTTTTCTTTGTTTAAATAATTGTACAGTCACAAGGCAGTAAAGAGTGTATATACAAATGAATGAATGAATTTAGTTGACATTGTCACACCTCTAATGCTTATTGATGGCTGGATATTACTTTGTGTGAGATGTGCCTAGGTGAATGTTAAATGCTATCAGACAGGTTCACTCAACTTTTATTTAAGATTAAGATTTTAGACAAATAAGTCTCTCATCTTATAGATTCCTTCTACTCTGCAGTAGTGAACTCCACTTCTAGGCCCTGGATTTGAATTATACCATACATCATCTGTACTAAAGGCTTCATGAGGTCTTAGATATGGACATTTGTAACTAACTTTTCTAAAAGGGAAATTCTCTAAGAGTCCTCTACCAGCATTGCTTGTGATTACTGATGACATCAATTTTGCCTTTCCAAAATTTTGGGCAAGCTGAGTCCCTGCTTGCACTCTGATCACAATGTACACCCTTTAAAATAAGCATACTTTTTAATCCTCTCTCTCTCTCTCTCTCTCTCTCTCTCTCTCTCTCTGCACTCCTGCTGCCTGATGTGACGGCAGTGCCAGATCCTGAAACACATCTACTGCTGTGCCGCCTCTCGCCCTCTGGATCTGACTGATTCATCCTGATGCCCTACTTCTGCTCGGATCTTTCTACACTTGTGACTCTGCTATGGATGCTCCCACATGGATATGCTGAAGATTTTCCACTTTTCAGTGAAAAACAGTTTTTGCCCAAGACTCAAGCTTACATAAGTGGATAATCTCACCTGGATATTGTAGACTTGAACCTTTTAAGAACTTCTCTTGTAATCATAAAGACCTTCCTGTGCTCATCCCAGAAATATGAGGTCCCTCATGAACCAAATATATTTTCAAACCTTACCACACAATTATACAAAACAAGCAGGTTTGATTAGGCACAAAATTCAGGTATAGTTCAGTTCAACAAAGAAACTCAACCATCCTAATGTAAGCCATCAATCTTAAAGGACTGACTGTGCTGACTGTATCTGTGTGCGCTTGCAAAAAATCAGTGCACATTTGACTTATTTGTGTGTGCGTGTGTGCGCACGCGTGATTACACATGCACATGGACCTGGACGAGGGTTCGTATGTGTTTTGGGTGTGAGGTTTTTTTGGGGTTTTTTATGTACTGTAGCAGTGTGATATGTACAACCCTCCCCCCTTTACCCAGGGTGCCTTGCAAGGCCTGGTTTTCACCACATCAGGATACACAGTTGCTTGCTGAATTCCGGTGTGAAACGGAGCGCTGGTGCACCGCAATGTGTGTTTTATAGACACACATCCCTCTCCACACTGAAGGACAGGTGCCCCCAACGGACATTCACTCACACACATGCGCACGCATGCAAACACGCGCACACACACACACACACTCAGCATGGCGTTCAGGTATAAGAGACTGTGTATTTTTGCATCACTGTTTGTTTATTAATAATGAATGCTATGGCTACACCTAAAACCAACCCTAACCTTGACCTCAGTAACCAAAAGGAAACTTTTTGGCTCTTTTAGATTTTTAAAATTAAGTGTTGTGGGCTTTGTGAAACAAACAAACAACCATTAAAAGTTTTTCTTGTCAGGACACCAAAAACTGAAAACTGTCATATATTCCTGTCCTTGTGGGGACATTACCAAGATATCAAAACATAAAAACATGCCCCCCAAACACCCAAACACCCACCCACACACACACACACACACACAGACACACACATGAGAACATCCATGATAACTATGATAACAAAATTTAAAACTATCAGAAATTCACAATTTTACACTGTTAGGTAAATACTCAAAGATACATTGGGCACACACACATCTCAAGCATTTGCCTCTAAATAATCATTCTTCAAGTCACTTACATACATATGAACACATTTGCCTTGCTTCATAATGTCATACAACACACCGATTCACACGCACACAATCCTGGCTTTTTTGGGATATGACAAATGGAGTAGGGAAGGGGTGTGATGGTAGGAATATTTGAAAATGAAATAGATTTAGAATCATATGATTGAGCTGGACCTGAATCAGATGTTCTTCCACTATTATTTCTAATCCAAAACTGCCATCTCCTGGCCATGATGAGACAGAGAGAGATCCTTTAAACCTCATTCAACCCCTCCATCATGTTTCAGCCCCTAACTCGGAAAAGGGACTGAAAGCAGTTGTATAACTACCAAGCTAGTGCCACCATTTCTATAAATTGTCTTTGTAAAAGTGTAATTGTAAAAGTATAATCTTGTACAGAGAGTTTAAATATTATCTTATCACTGGCTGAATGTGTTCATGTGTCTTTATGCATGTCCTTTTATAGCATGGCTTATGTTAATGTGTGTGCTATCAGCTTCAAGGGGATGTGCTGGGTAACTGTCGCCCGCTCAGGGTTTCCGGACTGAGTGCCTGCAGACTGCCGGTTTCCCTCCACCTCTCCTTCTATCTCTCACTCCATCACTCCTTCTATCTCTATCACACCAGCCAGGCACCAGGCACCCAGCCAGGATACTGTGGTGACAGTAGAGCAGGCTTCCGCTCTCAATGCACAGCTATACCGTAAAGAGGACAGAGGAGTGATGGCCTTTTTGTTGTCAGTCAACTTTGTTCAATTACACAGGACAAATGATGATAAGAATAACAAGAACAATGAACTCAGTGCACACTCCTAGTTTGAAATCCTTGGACAGTTTTGTTTTTCTATGTTGTGAAGAATCGAAGTGATGCAGTGTTTTCAACCAGCACGTCTGTAGGTGTAAATTTCAACATATTTCCCTGTAATGAGACACTGGAAAAACCAATTGGTTTTTGGGCTACATTAAGCTGGCCTGTAACAATGCTGTTGTTCTAAAAAGTCAACTGCATAGTAAATGGTTCATTGAAATTACAGGATGACTATCACAGCATCAAATAAATAGATTAAAGATTCTTACATATTAATGATAGATATCAAATTATATTATACTTTCATTGACCAAAATGTTGTTTTTATATAATCTGTATCTTGCGTAAAGTAGAAATACAGTTGAGATTTTATCATTAAAATCTTATATATTAATTATACCTTAAAAATTTAACCAGTTTATAGGTGCCTCTGGATCCGGTACTTGACCTTTACTCAATATTGCAATTTATTGCATCTTTTCAGACCCTCCTACCATTACTAGATATGCTGTCAGTAAATGGCACAACAATGCAAGTACATAGATGTCTTACCATAACTCATAGCAATGAAGGACACGCGACATCGGCAAATATTCAGAACAATTGTAGATGTAAGTGCTGGCTAAATAAAGACTGCTACATAAGAGCCACAGCTATAAAAGAGCCATGACTGCATAATGAAATGAGAGAAATAAATGCAGTATGTTTGAGAAATTGTATGCATTCTTTTTGTTGTAAGTGTGTAAGAAAAGAAACATCCATCCATCCATCTTCTGTGGCGCTTATCCTACACAGGGTCACAGGGAGTATATCCCAGTGGACTTGGGGCACAAGGTAGGGGACACCCTGGATGAGGTATCAACCCATCACAGGGGACAATCGCACACACACTCACACTACTGACAATTTAGAGATGCCATCGGAGTACCTGGAGGAAACCCCCAAAGCATAGGGGGCTGGGGGCTGCATGTACACAGGTCGGAGACAGGAATTGAACCCCCAACCTTGGAGGTGCGAGGCAAACGTGCTAACCACTAAGTCAACGTGCCCCTAGAAAGCAAACGTGAGTTAAATAATTGATTATAGCTTCAAGAAATATACATCTAAGAATTTCTCTTTTGCAGTTGTCAGACATTGCTAGGAGACTGCAGACATGCATGACCTCAGGAGGTTTTATGATGTGTGTATCTTTTGGAGTTGTAATGACAGGATGTTGACTAAATGATGTAGCGATGGCTCAGTGAGCTAGTGATCCAAAAGTTGTAAGTCACTGTTGGGCCCTCAACTGTTGGATAGTGTTCTCTCAATCATAAGTCGCTTTGGATAAAAGTAGCCCTTAAATGAATAAATGTAAATGTAAGGTCAAAGTATGTAATTACATGATAGGGATCATGTATATAGATATGTGGATCATGTGGATAGATGACATGACAGAACCACATAACGAGACAGAATTTTTCATGGGTTACATAACACCTTGATAATCAAGCTGGTTTTAATAACTAGAATACAATCAAAAGCTATAGAAATAGATTACTTTATCTGAGTAGAATAGCAACATCAGAAGACTGGAAGATTTCTCATTAATCTTCTAAAGATAAAGTTCTACTGTTCTGTGATGATCATAAAAAGATGGTTTCCCCTTATTGAGATTTCTTCTGAGATTGAGGTTTTTTCCAAATGTTTGTTGGGAGTTTTTTCCCCCCTGCCACTGTCACCCTCAGCCCGCTTATTAATGTTAGGCTTTTAAATACTTTCATTTCTCTAAGTTCCTGAATGAAGAAACTTGACAGAAAGCTCAATGTAATACATTTGCTAAACTGTATACATGTTAACATGTTCATGCAAACTGGACAGCCAACTGACAGATGTGGAGAAAGAGAGAAAAAACTTTCAATCACAAACTCTCAGTCATTGTATTGAAACACATTTCCCACTAATGAGACACCTACCTGCAGCTTGCATTCTTGTTATGACTGTCATTTTATGACATGACCACAAAAAAAAAAAAACAACCCAAAAAACAAATCTAGCATCAAAAGCAATTCAGTTTGACTAAGTATCTCCTCCTTCTTTGCTGATTGTGTGAAAATTAAAAGTAGTCTATGACATCGTACGGTAAACCCTCCTCATCCTCATAGCAACATAAATATGAACAAGTTCATTGTTTTATGTTCACATACAGTATATTTGATATCCTCTGCCAGACAGAACTGGAATTCATGCCATAGCTTTAATAAAACAACCTTTGAAATGAAGTGTGTGTGCGCCTGTCTGCATACCTGTGCATGTGTGCCTCTTGTGTAAGTGTGTGTGCATGTGTATGTTAGTAAGTGTTTGTGAAATATCATATCTGGTTGGTAGTCAGCAGATCAGAAACTTTTGGTATTAATAGAAGCTCAGAGCTTGTTGAATTGACTCACGTCTCATCGTGAATACAGTTAAAATGGGTGCATGCTACAGGTACACACTTCTTTCTCTCTCACATAACCACACATACACACAATCCCATTCACTCATTTTTACATACAAATATATGCACTCTCATATTTAAATCTGATGATGCCATGTCTAAATTTATGTCATTTTGATTATGAGCTCATCTCAAAGCTATAATTTTATCTTCTGATGCAAGTACAGAAAAACGTTAGCACTCTGGCCACTGCAGCTGATAGAAGTGTTCTTCTCTTACTCTACAAACCACCATGCTTTCCCACAGTTTACTGTCACCCTTTCCTTCAAAGGGAAGATAAATAGTTATGGCAGGCCTTGTGTCAGAGTTACGATACATCAGCTATACTGAAAGTCTCCCAGCATAGTTCTGGCATGGCAGCCAGTCAGCTGGACGCAGATCAGAGGAGGATTTTGTTTTGGAGGCATGATTTCTGTCATTTTTTATTCATTTGCTATATCTGCCACTTTACTGTATTCACGGTTTATGGTAGGGAACAAAAAAAATCTGAACTGTGTCTGAATGAGTGTTGGCTTTGGAAACACAAAGAAACATAACTGTGTTTGAATTGCATTTACATTTATTCATTTGGCATATACTTTTCTCCAGCCCAAAGCCTTAACCACTGAACTTCCTGCCCAGTAGTGTCCATCAGTGTTGTAAGTTACACTGACTGACCACTACTATGAACACCTGCTCTTTCATGCAATGATCCAATTAGCCAATGTGCCAGCAGCGCACTGCATAAAATCATGCAGATACTGGCCAAAAACTTCAGTTGATAGTGTGTTAACTTAGTTAATTAACTTCAGTTAATATTAATGTTAACTCCTGTCAGCTTCGAACAGGAATCTGAGGTGGGCACGGGCTCACCGAAACAATTAACAGTTAAAAATAGGGAAAAGACAAAGTGATGTTTTTCCAATCTCCAACTGTCCAGTTTCATTGAGTCTGTGCCCACTGTAGCCTCAGATACCTGTTCTTGGCTGACAGAAATGGAACCCGATGTGATCGTCTGCTGTTGTAGCCCATTCGCCTCAAGGTTCTTGTGATGTGCATTCTGAGATGCTTTTCTGCTGAGTTACTGTAGCATTCCTGGCAGCTTGAACCAGTCTGGCCATTCTTCTCTGAACTCCTCAGCAAGGTGTTTCTGCCTGCAGAACCGCTACTCACTGGATGTTTTATTTTTTATTTTATTATTATTATTATTATTACTATTATTATTATTTTATTTATTATTTTTTTTTACACCATTCTGTGTAAACTCTAGAGACTGTTGTGTGTGATAATTCCGGGAGATCAGCAGTTTCTGAAATACTCAAACTAGCAATTCTGACACCAACAACCATGCCATGCTGAAAGTAACTGAGATAAGATTTTCCTCATTCTGATGTATGAGGGAGTTGCATACGTTCATTCTTTTTTCATGAGCTTATGAACCATGTCTTCTCTATAACATATTAGGCAACTAATCTGAGTGATTATAGGAGGTGTGTTTTATTTAGTATTATACAGCTATACTTTTTTATTTGATACAGTACCTGTGAGAGATGCTTATCCTAAACCAAATACCATAGGGTATAAATATGAGAAAGAGATGCAAATGATATTTCACTTACAACTACTTTCCAGAAGTTTATTTTCACAAAGATATTTGCATACATTTAGCTATACATATACATTTACCATATACATACAGTGATTTTTAGCAGAATGTACCTTAAGCTAGCTGTTTTGAAACTCAAAATACAAGCAAGAATAGTCTCTCCAAAGCTGCATCCCCAAAACACACATGTGCTACTTAGGCTAGAATACCTGAAGCTTGCTGAATTAACAAGTAACATAATTTACAGGCAAATATAGAAGTCTCCTTGACCTGATTGGTTGGATGTTGGTTATCCACATCCATTTTTTCTTCTCCCATTTACAGACCCTGGGATGCCACAGAGACCTGAGCTGCCAAAAAATGAGGATAACTTTGCTAAATATTACATAAAGTGTACTGACATCACTGTCCCTACTGACCCTACTGTTAAATATGACATTGTAACTAGTACCATACACTATTGTTTTAATGTATAAATATTTTTTGTATAAATACTGAAAATAGCATTGCATAATTTGTGTATGTTGTATGAGTGTGTAAAGAAGATGATTATTTTAGGGCCGTCTGGGTCGTGTTTTCATCTCCACACTTTTAAATGAGTATCTCTCCCCAGTTCGAGAGTCAGTCAGGATGAACCAGGTGCCCCAGTAGATGCCATCTGTAATGCCAGTGTAGCGGCCGCGGTAGTAACGTCCATTCAAATTGGCAGCCAAACAGGAATCGAACCACCAGCCTGCACCGTAGTACTGAGCACAGTTGCCAGCTGCATAGCGATCATGATCATGATCATATGTGCTGAAAGCTCTGCCATCATGGTTGTAGTGCTTACTATAGCTGAGGGCGTTACCAGCATTTCCTTGGTAATTTTGTGCAGTCAGACGAAACCTGACAGACAAAAATAAAAAGAGCAGGAAGCGTGAGACAAATTGTAGCTTACACAAACTTGATTTCTTATATGTAAATTTGCAAATTGCATGTGTGTTTCCGAGTGCAGTGGATCCATTAACATATTTTTAATATGTGCTTGTTTTAAATGTTTTATTTAAAGAACAGGGATCTATCAAAGTCTGAGCTTCATAACATGTTTGTGGAAGTGTATCATGGCAGGAACAAAGGACATTTCTGAGGACCTCTGGTAAAAAAAAGATTTGTTGATGCTCATCAGGTTGGAAAAGGTTACAAAACCATCTCTAAAGAGTTTGGACTCTACCAATCCACAGTCAGATAGATTGTTTACAATCAGATTGTGTACATCACTCCAAGAGCAAGATGTGTAATAGTCCACGAGGTCACAAAGGAACCCAGGGTAACTGCTAAGCAGCTAAAGGCCTCGCTCACATTGGCTAATGTTAATGTTCATTAGTCCACCATCAGGAGAACACTGAACAATGATGGTGTGCAAGGTTGCAAGGAGAAAGCCACCACTCTCCAAAAAGAACATTGCTGCCCATCTGCAGTTTGCTAAAGATCACATGGACAGAAGGCTATTGGAAAATGTTTTGTGGATGGATGAGGCCAAAATAGAACTTTTGGTTTAAATGAAAAGCGTTATGTTTGGAGAAAGGAAAACACTGCATTCCAACACAAGAACCTTATCCCATCTGTGAAACATGGTGGTGGTAGTAGTATCAGGGTTCAGACCTGTTTTGCTGCATCTGGACGACTTGTCATAATTGATGGAACAATGAATTCTGAATTATACCAGCAAATTCTAAAGGAAAATGTCGGGACATCTGTCTGTGAACTGAATCTCAAGAGAAAGTGGGTCATGCAGCAAGACAATGACCCCAAGCACACAAGTCGTTCTACCAAAAAATGGTTAAAGAAGAATAAAGTTAAGGTTTTGGAATGGTCAAGTCAAATTCAATAGAGATGTTATGGAAGGACCTGACGCAAGCAGTTCATGTGAGGAAACCCACCAACATCCCAGAGTTGAAGGTGTTCTGTACTGAGGAATGGGCTAAAATTCCTCCAAGCCGATGTGCAGGACTGATCAACAGTTACTGGAAATGTTTAGTTGCAGTTATTGTTGCACAAGGGGATCATACCAGATACTGAAAGCAAAGGTTCACATACTTTTGCCACTCACAGATATGTAATATTGGATCATTTTCCTCAATAAATAAATTACCAAGTATAATATTTTTTTTTATCTCATTTGTTTAATTGGGTTCTCGTTATCTAATTTTAGGGCTTGTGTGAAAATCTCATGATGTTTTAGGCCATATTTATGCACCACTGTATATAAAGCAAGTTAGAATTAGACAGACTAGAAGACAATCAAATCATAAAAAAATTTATAGACCATTTTTGTTTTTGTGATTGTTTTTTGTAGAGTGCATATGTGTGTATAATGTTCCTGTATAGCGTGTACAGTATTGACTTACATCTTTGTCTATTTCTCACCCTCTGTATGTGTGTTTATGTGTGTGAGAAAGTCTGCACCTCTGGTTCTCTCCTGCCACTTTAAAGTTGTTGTAGATGGCATGTCGAGTCTGTTGATGCCAGTCTTGGAGAGTGATGCGGAGTGTGTGTTGCCCACTGGCTGTAAGAGCATGTAGAACTGCATTCCCTAACCAGTGCTCCTTTTGTGAAGAACCAAAGCCATCCCTATACTCCCGCCAAGTCCGATTAAAGTCCACTTGTCCATCAAATCGACGCTGAAACACTGTCCATCCACCACCTGCAGACTCCATATCACACACAGCCTGAAATGAAGGAAAAGACTTTATTTACAAATAAGTGTGTGTATATATGTATCTATGCATGCTTCTCATCCTATTTTTATAGCTTAGTGTGTCAGTTGCATGGATGGCAACTGTATTCATGCAGTGGTGTGTTGATGCACCTCCAGGGCTGGCTTTTGAGGGTCTGGCTGGATGGTGTAAATTCCATTCTCTTTTATCCCAAACTGAAAGATTTCGTAGCAATTCTGTGGATAAAGTCCTGCAGAGGGAGACACTACCAGACACAGAGACACATAAAACACTTAAATGCACTTAAAATACAATAGCAGCTACAGTCACTGCCAAAATTATTGCAACAGAAAGGCCAATTCTATTCTTTTCGCTATACACTGAAGACATTTTGGTTTGAGATCAAAAGATGAGTGAGACAATAGATCAGAATTTCAGCTTTCGTTTCCTCATATTTACTTAAACAACTTGGATATGGCACCTTTTGTTTGAACCCACCCATTTTTTCAAATGATCACAAATATTGGAACATGTGACTGATAAGTGTTTCTTGCTGCCCAGGTGTGCCCTGGGCAAAAACAATATACTTGCTGTTCCAATACTTTCAGAGGGCACTGTAATTTAATATTGAATGTGTGTGTGTGTGTGTGTGTGTGTGTGTGTGTG